>CAJPVJ010001582.1:0-15847 GCA_905397405.1 Oppiella nova | reverse complement strand
TTTGAATAGTACCTATATGATAATTAATTAAAAAATATAATTTGTAATGGCATATTATGAAACTTGAACATATTTCATTAATTAAACTCAACCAGTACACATATAATTAATTATTGTATTCAATAAAAAGTACTTTACATAAGATGTAAATATTGATAACATGTCTAATGAAACCAAAAAATCAGAATTTACTTTCAAAACATATGGTTTGCAATGATAGAGATTTATGTCATTTCAATGAGTATTTTGGCACAGTAGAGCAATGGGAACGGTATGTTTATTCTGTTTTGTATTATTATAGTGAAGGTCAGGCATTATGTCAGGTGCTCCGGTATGACACACGATAGGAATATTCTGTTAGTTTTACTATATTAACTATTAAATGCTTTTAAATACCATAATATTGGCTTACATAAGAGTTATACAGACTGATCTGTATGCTTTTGTACTGGTATATGTAGACTAACTATAAATTATTTTATAATTGATAATATTTTTATATTTTTCAAGTATAATTAGGTTTTAAACGTTTTGTTAAATATATGTTAGTTGGCTAATTAACAAATATATACTATAAACTATATTCAATAATATATAAGAAAGTATAAATAATTAACGATTTACAGTATTTAGTATATTTTCTACACGTGTTAAATTTGTGTTATAAATAATCAAATTATTTTTGATTTTAAATCAAGACATTAAACGACTAGTTTGTTTGCTAAGCACGCAATCAATTGTCCACGGTGCTTAATAGGCTTATATAATAATTATTTTTATTATGTCTCTTAATATCCTATTATCTCTTAATATGCATTTGTTCATTAATGGGACAATGAATGCCTGGCTATTCATTTAATATAATTACATAATATTTATAATAAAAGTGAAATATATTTTCTGTTAGAAATATTGTATTGAAAAAAATATTTTTTTGATTGTATTTTATAACAATTGAATTATAAACTTAGTTATTATTCACACATTTGTTATGATACTAAATATTGAAATATATTTTTAATTTTAAACAAAACTTATTTTTTAATTATTACACAACTAATTAGTGAGCTTATGATTCCTTGTTAATTAACTAATTATTTATTTTAATAAATAATTTATGCCAAAAAACAAAAAATTGTATTTAAAAATAGAAAAAATAAGCAAAACAACTTAAATATTTAGTCTATTGTTTGAATTTTTGGCATATGTATGATTAAATGTAAATGTGTGTTTGTTTCGTTTGTTATGTAAATATATGAAAAATAAAAATCATTGATAAATACCCCGTCTATTTTGCTCACATCCCAGTAGCTTTTGAATAGTCGCACCTCCAATAGCATGACTCTGAGGGCTACGGATATGATAGTCGCCAACACTGCCTAGTAATCCAAATAAAACCCAAAATTAATAAGCATTATAAAGTAGTTAAAAACATTTAAACATGCACAAAAAATTAATTCCTAATAATTTTCAATACAATTAATTACATTTACAATAAAACCTATCAGGAATTTATTTTTAATAATATAATTTATATTGTAAACAACACTATAAATAATTGCTAATAAATAATAAACATTTCATATTAGCATTTTAATATTAAAACTAAATGTTTACTACAAAAAGTGACACATTATAAACTGGTTAATCGAGTGATTCATATAAAACTAAATTATACTAAAAGTTATCCCAAAAAAAGTCAATCAATACATACATCGGGCAGTTGTTCAAGAAATGAGCCGAAATACAGCAAAACGGCACAAATGCCGAAGCAGTTGATTATGGACACCAACTGAGTCCTACCACCGGACGACTCCTGTACGGCACTCCTGGACAGGGAGGCGCCCACCGGAATGCACCGGAAGAACGATGAGAAGAGATTACTGCCTCCCAGTGCTATCAACTCCTGAGAGGAGTCTATTTCGTAGTCGTGTTTCATAGCAAACGATTTGCCGACGGAGAAGGTGATGGCATAGGACACCACCGACACGCCCACACACGACACCCATACCTTCTGGACGAGGGGCCAGTAGTCCCACGGAGCCACTGGTGAGGGTAGGCCGCGCTCTATATGGCCGACCACTTTGATTTTATGTTTGTGCTCCAAGTCTAGTAAATTGGATGCTATCACCGATCCTATCACCACGAATATCTCAATTGGAAATGGCACCTGGACGCGCACATGGAGGTTCATAATGAAATATTGTTAAATTTTATAATTTGTAATTTATGAGATTAAAAGGGTTTAAAGTTATTAATAAATATTGTATCTCTTATTGAATATAAAGAATAATAGCNTCAATATTTACATCTTATGTAAAGTACTTTTTATTGAATACAATAATTAATTATATGTGTACTGGTTGAGTTTAATTAATGAAATATGTTCAAGTTTCATAATATGCCATTACAAATTATATTTTTTAATTAATTATCATATAGGTACTATTCAAAGAGGTATCACGCTATTTATGTGTGATAATAGTGTAAATAATTTAATGAAAAATTGTGTATAAATAAATAACATTGCACGATTTTCAATGGCAGCTGTTTAATTAATCCTGGTCAATCTGTTTTTAAAACTAATTTATGCATTTAGTTCAAGGGTACAATCAATAAAATGATCAATAATAAACACATGTCAATGTCAGGGGTACACGTATTTTAATTGTATACCTGGAGTATTCATGAATTTATTTTTGCACTAAAATTTAGTGACTAAATAGTCTTTCATTTACATTTGTATTTATTATGAAATTTTAATAAACAATTGCATTTATTTAGATTTCATAATAAGTAGAAAAGTTTGGATAGTAACCAAAATTACAATTTTAAACATAAAGGAGTGGGAGGGAAAGGGATAAGGACAAGTGTCAGTTTTTAATAATAATACAAAATTATAATACAAAATAATGTTACTATCTATATCAAACACAAAAATATAAAATCTAATTTTTCTAACAAAATAAAACTAATTCATTACTCAACTCTACTACCAGTCCATATGGTTGGTAACGTTCCTATCGGTCATAATACTGGACATCGACTACGGGCTCTATATTGGGCTCATTTGGTCGTTAATAACACTGATCTACAAGTCTCAAAGACCCAGAAACTACTTGTTGGGAACGGTAGGCGATCAGACGGATGTGTTTGTGCCGATTGGCAAATATGTGAGCGCCAAGGAGGTGCCAGGTATCAAGATCTACCAGTTCTGTGGGCCCCTACACTTCGCTAACGTCGACTACTTTACCGAAGGACTCGAACAGAAAATTGGTTTCTCACCAAAGTATACATTATTCTGCTATTAAGCTACTGTATACTAGACTACCTGTGCTGTAGGACAGGGATTTAATATCAAAACAGTTATTTATTTAAAGTATTTATTTAGTAGAGTAAATTCTTAACCCTCATAGCTTATACAGTATATAAAAACATCTAAAATTGTTGTTGGACAATAGTTACACAAGTATTGTTTGTATTAAACTAAACTCCTATTTTATTATGAAAACTGGTAGCAGCACCTGTAGTCTACAAAAATCAAATATTTAACAATATTTAATAATTTATTTATTTATTTATCACTTCAGAGAAATAAAGAGAAAATTAGCAAAACTGGAGAAAATCAAGAACTCAAACAAAATCAATTGTAACAAAAACATAACGGAGCACAGGAACCGACTGTCCTATAATAATAAAAGGGATACCATACCTAAGCTACCGACTCACCTGATTATCGACTGTTCAATGTTCTCATACATCGACACGAATGGCATTAAGACATTGAAGCGAATGATTGCCGATTACGGGGCCGTAGGTCTCAAAACATTATTAGGTGGTTGTCCCTCACACGTAACCAAACAGCTGGAAAGGGATCACTTTTACGCTGCCGTACCCGCACATCATATCTACATCAGTATATACGACGCCATACAGTGCGCTATACAACAGCAAAGGGACGGCATATCGATGGTGGCCAAGGAGTTGCAACGGATGGACGACGAGATTAACGGCAAACTCAACGGCACCGTACTGTCCAATGGGAACGGTATTCACAATATTGGTTACGAGAATTTCGATGAGATTCGCATAGAGCTCGAACCGGGCGTCGAGCAAAGGGTCAGCCCCGAGGGCAGGGAAAGGGAGACTGCGTTTAACATTGACTGACCTAAAAATGCAGAATATTCTGTGTTTGCATACATTACGATAATTATGTGATTTCTAGGCAATTTTTATTATTATTATTATTCTTATATATATATATAAATAAACTATTTATTCAATTACGATATTTTTGTGGTCATTTCAGACTGTTATTGTCGCAGAATATTCTGTATTTTAATTTAATTTTATTCTGTATTTATGTTTGTATTCAAGAATTGTTTTTTCTAATAAAACTATTTTTCTTATGAATGCAGTCAATGAGACACATACTAGACATCTATCGGTTTAGGGAAATACTTTGTAATAGTATAACAATAACTCTAATTAACGTTAGATGACAGGTGCGCACAGGTATCTCAACTATTTATGGAATAATACTACAGATTTTACACTACAGTTGTCACACAAATAGATCAATAATTACCAATCGATTATATACCAGTGAATAAATTAAAATTTAATTATTATATTTAAAAAATATTTTTATTTATTAATATTATTATAGTTTTATAACAAAACGCTTTTAGTGAATGTCTAAAAGAAAAAATTATTACAAATAAAATACATATTTTAAATTAGCCAGTATTATTCTTATTTATATAACTTTATAATATAATACTATAAATATAACATCATGGTAACTTCAATTGTGTGAATGTTGTCAAAAAAGTGATGTACTACAGTATGAGCAATAAAACTTATACAGAAAATATTGAACAGGATTATTCTGTATTTAAAATATCTTAAACTACTAGATTATTATACAGTATACATCATAGTTGACAATGACGAGGGTACATTACATCCACTATTCAGTCTTCAGTCTCGATGTCCTCAAACCTATTGTCTCTATTCCTTAACCCAAACTGCGATTTCTCAATATATCTGTTGTGGTTATGGTATCTATGATTGTAGGGTCGGGTGTCCTCAATAGTATAGGAATTCTCTTGAAATCTATTGTCATAGGGATGGGTCGGTGGGTCAGTAGGTCTGGTATGACTTTGTTGGTTGTACTCTCCATAAGCACTCTCCTCAGGGCTGTCATCATAGGAGGTGTCAGGCCGTCGGGTGTCGTAAGAGGTATCCGGTCTGTGGTTAATACTAGTACTATATGTGTGTTGTGTCTGAGGGGGTTGTGGTGTCGGTGCGGTAGTTGTCATTAGACTCAACTTTGGCACTAAAATATTTATTATTGAAGTTTTAATACTTAAATTTTAAATTAATTAATACAAAAATTTAAAGTAATTTTAGAAAATAGCGAATTAAAGATTATACGGTAGGAATTCATTTATAGATTATGTTTTATCAAGTTATAGCTCAGTGTTAAATGAATGATGTTTACTAGTATTTTCAAAAGTAATTATAAAACTAATACTGTAATGTAATAATGATTACTATTATTGTAAAACAATTATAAAATTATTTAATTTAAAAACTTAATATTTACTGTAACTTACAAATTTACAGTTTGTTATTATCTTATGTGTATATATGAGTGAGTGAGTGAGAGAGAGAGAGAGAGAGAGAGAGAGGTCAATTAAAATATCAAACCTGGTTTCCAACCCTTAGGATTCAAGTGTTTAGCGCCCACTTTGACAGCATTCGTACGAATAGTCTTATCATCGTTCGGATCATTACTATAATGTGTCTCAGGAGTGGCCATAACCTCACCGCCGGTGCCATTGCGGGGGTTGGGAGACGTGGCTGTGGTCTCCACATCAGCACCGGCTGGTAATATCATCAATATTAGGCTGTGATGAGAGGGTAGGCCTAAATTCTTATGTATGGTATCCATTGATGGTATGACCGGTTCCTTAGTGGTGGTTGTGGTGGTGGTCGCCCCCGGCTCGGCCATCACGGGGTCGTACAGTGTTTCCGACTGTTGATGTTGTAGGGGCTGCGAGTATGGGGCCGGGGTTGGGGTGTTATGGTGGGGCTGCTGGTGGGCATTGGATTCGTGGTGTTTCTGGTGCTGAGGGTCCGGTGTCTGTTGGGAGGGGTGGTCTCCCGTTTGCTCACCCGTTGACTCCCTGTTGTAGCCCTGCATGTCTTGGTGGCCGTAGCCGTAAGGTGTCTGTGGGCCCACATATGCACTGGTAGTTTATAATCACAAATCATTTTTAATATAAAGTTACCTTTGTAATTTTAAAATTCAAAAAGTTTTTATAACTTATATTTGCATTTTGTTGGAAATTATGCTACTGTAGTTAAGTTTTAAAGTAATTTATAAATAATAATTTCTAGATAATATTAAAGTGTATACTTACTTATAAAATGGCATTGGTAACACATTGAGAAAATGATTAGGGTGCTTTTGGCTGCTCAATAGTGCGCCCAAAATAATACCCTTAAGTAAATCCTGATTCGCCACTTGATATAGCGGTACGTAAGCTAAACACACATTGAATAGTAGCACACATTGTATGGACACTAAAACCGATATATTTTTCATTATTAACATTAAAAGTTCGCTAAAAACCAAAAATTGTAAAATAAAACTGATTTATAAAATAATATGAAAAGTTTATAAAACAATTAATAATTTTCAATCACTTGATACACTATTCACACTGTTATTCACAATCACTTGCACTCTCTGCCCGTGCTTTCAACTAAACTTCACAAAAAGATTTCAATATTGAAAAACTGTTTTGCATTAAAAAGTTTTTTTTGCCTAAAAAATTCAATGCAAACTCACATTTAGAGTACAATAGAGTGATTTGCATTTGAATTATGAAAATAGAGGGAAAAAAATTTTGCAAAAATTATGGAAAATTATGGTTTGAATAGCAAAATAATGGGTCAGAAAAAGAAGAGAAGGGCCTATTTTTTGGGGTGCCGTCACTTACAATCAATTATACATACAGTCTATATCCCAGCCCTGACTTGGTACTACATAACTACTTCTAAATGAATAAATAGATTATATATTGTGTTATATTTAATAAATATTTAGAAAAGTTTTAAAATAGAAATTAATTTTATGTTTTATTTTTGGAAAGTTTTTAATTAAATTTTCTATTTAATAGAAGGGAGAGAGAGAGAGAGAGAGAGCTATGATTATAATATAATACATATGTATTAAAACTTTATACAATACCGGGAATAGACTGTATTGTACGCGAAGTCCCCGAAACCAAAAACTAGTCTTCATTCGCATCACTAGACACTGGAGTAGGCTGTGCGGCACCGACACCCCAAACAGAGCACAGGTATGCCTATGGAGTAAAATACATATTAAAACAACTAATTACTCTGTCATTAGGATTGTGTGTCTGTTTTTGGCGCATATTTCTCGTCTCACATTAAAAGCAATTTCTTTACACTTTTTTGTCTCAAAAAAATAATTACAATATAATCACTATTTGTTATAATAATTCATATTTAGTTCACTCGTATTTGTGAACTAATTTTTCTTAAATTACCGTTTGAGGCAAATAATGAAAATAATAATAAATTCTTAATAAATAAAAACTATATTAAAATGCGCTTATGATTTATATAATTTAATTTGTAATTATAATTATTATGAGATATTTTGTGGTGTTTTAACAGCTAGAATGTATTTTAAATATAATTCTGTGTGATTAATTAATTATATAAATTATACATAATTTAAATAAATATAAGCTTTGCATTTTATTTATAATATAAAATTCTATTCATAAGTAAATTATTTATAAGACAAACAGGATTTTGTAAAACATGATGCAAATATTGAGATATCAAAATACTTATGTCATAACAAATGTTTTACAGATGTTTAATAGATATATATCTAAATGTTAACTCCACTGTATAATCATAACTATTATCGGAGTATTTATTATGTAATTAGCAGTGAATCTCTGAATATAAATGTATTATTATTTTCTATTACAGACTTCATTGAACACACACTTCGCTATACAATACGATGACTACTCGACTATAAATTTTATACAAATATCTAAAATGTTGTATAATTTATGCATTTAAGTAGTGTATACTCAAATTGTAATTTATATGATTTGCAAACTAAATGCACAAATAAATAGTTTTTGAGATAATATTAGGTGAATATAATGTCTGTCATCTCCCTATAAGGTGTTCATATAGTGAACAACTCGTGTGAATCCATGCCTTAAATAGATTTTGATTTTCTCTATTTGTGCCGTAAATTGCATTTTGCGCTCACTTTTAGACACAAAAGTAAATTATTTTCTAGTTTTTGATATTCTTATGATTTGTTTAATATTATGTTTTGTTATTAACAAGTTTTATTTTTTAAAGTTTTGACATTTGAAACAAAATTGTCATTTTACTTTTTTAATATCTAATACCTTAATTAATTTTTTTGTTTATTTTCAAAAAAACTATTTATAGCTATTTTGTGAATTTAAACACAATTATTATAATTTCAAATTATTTTCTACGCTTATACTTTAGACAAATTTGAAAAATACAGTATATATTGATTTTATATATAAATAATCTTAACATCTTGAGATAAGATTTATTTTGGTAATATATTAATCATATATTTGTGTTCAAACTACTAAATGTTCTAATTTTAAAATTATACAAAAAAGTTCACCAACATTTTTATTAATAACTATAATTTTAGTTACGTAACATTTTATACAAAATACGGTAATAGCAAAAAGGTTATTAAGTATATACCGTAAGTTATATATTTTAAAAGTTATTTATTTTAAAATTACAATTATAAATACAATTGAATCGTGCATTTAATAAATGTTTAATCCTAACATTATAAACTAAAATAAAACTACAAATAGTATTATAAAATAATAAAATAATATAATACAGATAAATGTATAATTAATTAGTTATAAATGTTAAGCATATTATTATTACAGGAAATATTCGCTGAACAATTTAATTATAAATTAAAGTGTTGAATTAAAAAATTATAAAATAGTATTAAAATTATTACATTTCTAATACCTGTAACACTAATAAAAATGAACATTTAATTAATGAAAACTTAATAAAATTTAAAACTAAATTAAAAATCCTGTAAATGCTATCATAAAAAATCATTTATAATGACTACTTGAATGGGATTTTGTTTAATCGGAGTCAGAATCGCTATTCAAGTCTTCATGTTGTGGATATGTCTTGAAATCAAATCTCTTGAGTCGCTGCAACTTATTCACCGATTCCTCGATACCACGGCTTATCTCCAATCGGCTCTCAATCACAAGACTCTGAATGTGTGGTAAATGTGTGTCAATGCAGTCGAAGAAGGACTCATTCAATGCATGTCTCGGAAAATCTAACGACAATTGTGTCAATCGTTTCAATGGAGACAATGATTTGGACGATAAGTCAATATTGAATTCATTGTCGTTCGGGTGATAGACTCGTAGACCGAGAGCTCGTAATCTATTGAATCCATTCAATGAATTCAATGAATCTTTCAATTCCGAGACTTTCATATAACACAGACTTAAATGAAATCTCTTTAAGTGTTTGCATTCAATGGCTATTTGTTGGACACAATCCATGAATGCATTGTAAAACTCTTCGTCGTAACAAATGCCATAAATCAGTGATAAACTCTTCAAAGCCCTCAGTTGTGACAACTCTTTCATCAAATCAATCACTTCTTCATCTTTTCTGGTGATCCAAAACCTAATAGACTTGAGTCGATGTCTGTAATGATCGACAAATAGTGTCCATTGGATCCAATCAAACGGATCGCAGTATCGAAACGCATATCGAGTTAATCTCTTAACCATCAGATCATTGGTATCATTGAAAAGTACTGACACATTGTCTCCACAATCGGACAGTTGTCTCAGTTGTGTCAATGACTCGAAGTACTTCTTCACCACAAATATAGACGATTCGGGAACCGATATAGTCGTCAATTGTGAGCCATATTTGTCCAGAAGTTTGTCCACAATATAGATATGGAATTTGCCAATGAATTTGTCGTTAACTCTAAGGATTGAATCTTCGGGCACTTCACTCGCGAGGAATATATGGTATGCTTTGCAAATAAAAAAGTCACCGATTTTGATATGAATGCATGTAATGAATGGTAACTTCTGGAGCAGTGACTCCAAAATGCTTAAATCCATGTCTAATACTTCGGACTCTATTTTTAACCACTTTTTGGCCACTTCTTCAGTCAACTCAAGTGTAAATCTCTTCGCAAACACCGATCGCTTCCACTGTTTGGACAGACATTCAAATCGCAAACAGTCTTCGAGTGACAGATAAGACAATATCTCTTCGCATAAGTCATCGCCATATCTGTCGAAAGAGTCCTTCGGATGGCATTCCTCTTCAGTGGACTTCATATCAATTGATGACAACTTTGACTATAAATCAATGAAATGAATGCAAATATCAATCATTAGACAAAACTCATGTATTTCACAAACCTTTGGACACAAGTGTTGGTAATTGTCTTCCTCTTCAGCCATCACTTCATTGAATCCATTCATGAATTGTCTTCAAATGTGTGGTTATTATGAAACCATTGGCCAAACAGTCACTCAATTGGCGCTCAAACTAACATTCAATACATGAATGATGTCTCAAATGATGCCATAAAACGGGTTATAAAATGCAATTGAATTCAAGAATATTCTGTGGAAATAGTGATAATAAATACCAAAATAGTACAGTATTACCGATATTTTATTAATTAAACAAGTGAATATACGATAGCTAGGCACTAATTTTTATTTGTTTAATAAAATTGCATTTTACTATCACTTCGAGACAATAAATAAACAAATTTTGTTCAATTTTGATAAACATTTAATTTATTTTAAATATTTTGTTGCTTAGGATTACATTTCAAACAAGATTATTATAGACATGAAATTAAAAATATATTTCAAAGTTTTTTAATACTAATAATGATTTGTGAATTAATATAACAGTCAAAGGATTTTAAGCTAGAAACTATTTGTTTGCTACTGAATGTTATTTGCCATTAAAAATAAATAGTGCCAAATATGATTTATTGGGAAAATGTTATTATATTATTGAAATAAAATTACCCTGAATGTGGATATAAGTTAATTCAGGTCAGAATATCAATATTTGACAATAAAAATAATTTTTATGTGAATACAAATAGAGACACAATTAGTTTGTAATGAATGACTAACTATTTATGATTACTATTTTTATGGGCAATTAAATCAGATTTATATCTATAGGATATGCCACAGTTTCCGTAATTGCAATGATATCTGATTTTCATGTGATCAGCACTTATATGATTGGAAAGATTCCCTTTAGTGGTATAACTCTTACGGCAGTCATTATACTCGCATTTGAATGGTTTTACAGATAAATGCGTGAATCCATGTCCCGTTAAATGCGATTTCCAATGTGTGCTGTACTCACATCCGGGCCAATCACATGCAAACTGTTTCTTACGATTATTACCACTGGTTTTAAGCGGTGACTGTGAAAGCGATTCATCGCTACTTATGATGATTGCTGTTGTGGTCGTTGGAGGTGTTGGTGAGGGCTGTGGTGTCGAGGACTCAACCAATGGTTCCGTCGCTGAAGAGTTGTTCGCCAATTGAGTGTCGATTTCATTGATGTCAGCGAAGAGGTTCTCATCGAGAGTGTCGTCAAATGTCTTTTGATACTTACTCTGAATCTTAAGTATAATCTTCTTGAGAGCCTTCTTCTGGGCTTTTGATACATCGAGCTCTTGTATGTCTGCGTCCACGTCCATCATCACCAACAGGTCTTTTCCTGTGAAGCCATCATTGATGAGACAGTCAATGGTGTGATCCGTAATCAATGGATACTTTTTGAGCAAAAGTCTCGTAAAGCAATCATCCGTTTGTGAAGTCATTATAACTGTTGTGACAAACACTGGAAGTAATGCTTATTTCAATTAATTATTTGTATATTTAATGATTAAATCTAATTATAATTGTGACTAAAGTCACCGAAAATGTGTCCAAATTTGTGAATATTTTAAAGATAGATATTGAGGGGAATGGGAGGAATGGTATGATTTTGTCACAAAATGTTTGTGAGTTCACAGAGTCTGCGCTGACCTCAGTCTGTGTAAGGCTTACAGTCTATTGGTTTGAATAAAATTGCATTCACTGTTTGAAATTGCTTTAAAATAATAAATATATTTAACCTAGTTAGATAATCTAATTTAGATTTATTATAATAATTTTGTTATAATTAATGAATGTTAAACAAAACATTTTAAAATTAATTATTTTTCATCCAATTATGAATATAAGACTTTTCTTAATACAAAAGTTTGTAAATTACTGTAATATAAGAGTCAAACAATTTTAATTAAATTACAAACTAAATAAACAGAATTTATTATTATGCATACAACTTAATTACACCAGAATCATTTAAGCAATGGTGTAAATAAATGGTTGATTTTAAATGCAATAAATGCCAATTGAAATTAGATTTTCAATGTCTCATGGATTCAATGGGAATCACAAGTATTTCTAATCAATAGGTGTTGTCTTGAATTCAAAACATCGAAGTTTTGGCAATTTATTCACCGATTTCTCGATACCACGGCTTATCTCCAATCGGCTCACAATACGAAGATTCTGAAGGTGTGGTAAATGTGTGTCAATGCAGTCAAAGAAGGACTCATTCAATGAAAACTTCGGTAAATTTAGTGTCAAATGAGTCAAACGAGACAACGGTTTCAATGATAAATCGACACTAAATTTAGTATTTGCTGAGTAATCGAGTCGTAAACCGAGAGCTCGTAATTGTCTGAATCCATCCAACGATTGCCATAAATCTTGAACTTCTTTACCATTGATCTTAAGTTTTCTCAAATCAAATCTCTTTAAGAATTTGCATTCAATGGCCACTTGTTTGAGACACTCGATGACTATTTCACCCAACGGTATACCGCTTTCATAGAAGTCTAGCGATAATTTCCTCAAAGCCTTTAGTTTTGGCAAATCATTCAATACATCCTTAATGTGGTCACCGTTTTGGAGGAAAGTAATGCCAATAGACTTGAGTCCATGTCTGTAGTGATCGACAAATAGTGTCCATTTGTTGTAATCGGTGTTGTGGTCAAAACCCAAGCACTCAAACGTACAATCAGTCAATCCTTTAATAATCAGATCATTGTTTCGGTCGAAAAGTACGGATAAAATGTTCGGAGAGTTATGGCTATGAGTGGATGGGGGTAGTGGACAGTTGTCTCAGTCGTGGCAATGACTGAATGTACTTCTTGAGCACCGATAGGGCGTTATATGGGATCACAATACACACCATATGCGAGCCATATGTGCGTAAAGTTTGCAATATTAATGATTTCATTTGTGAATCCAATGGGCGATCAATCGGGAACTCAATAGCGATCTCCAAGTCTTCATACGAATCCATTAGTATTGAAAGCACTCTTAAAGTCGCTTTTGAATGCAACTTCATATCAACGGATCTAATGAATGGCAACTTCTTGAGCATAGCCTTGACATCGGTGTCATTCATTGCGGACTCATCGGTCATCCACTTTAAGCCGAGTTTGTCATTCAATCTAAGAGTGGATCTCTTCTTACTGCTGAACACCAATCGCTGCCACTGTTTGGACAGACATTCAAATGGGAAACAGTCTTCAAATGTGAGGTAAGACAGTATGACTTCACACAAGTCATCGCCATATCTGTCAAACGAGTCCTTCCGATAGCCCTCCGCAGTGGTCGTCATAGTAATGGATATTATCTTCAATTCATTCATAAAATTAATACAACTTATAAAATGTGTGAATAAATGACACCAAAAGTGATATAAATTGCTTACCGTTTGGCGAACCCTTCGATACAATTGTCCGAAAATATTGACTACTTCTTCAGCCATCGCTTCTTTGGATCTAATCTTTGAATGAAACCTTAAATTGTGAGCAAAAGTCAATGAAATGTTTGATTAGATTTGGTTTGAAAATTGAAATGCAATTCATGTGATAAACAATGCAATCAATGGCTCACTCATTGAAATGCACTCAACATTAATGACGGCAACACTTTTTGGACATTAAGTCTATGAACAGAATATTCTGTTAAAACTATTCTTGTGGTAAATATATGAATGTATTACTGTAAATATTTGTTGTAAATATTAATATTCTGTTACAATGGACTCGTTTTGTGTGACTTTGATATGTCTTGTTATGCGAACCGTGGCTTTGATTTCGGATACTTTTTCGGATCATTTATTACAAAGAAATATAACTTTGAAAAAGAGTTTCCATTGGAGTCTATAATTGTGTCATTCATTGAGAACTATTAATACACGACTGGATGCCAGCAACTGTTTGGACACAACTATGGTCTCAAAGAATACAATTCCAGGGATTATATGCTAAACGAAACCAAATTCTTTGTTTTGGTTTTCAATTTGTATGGATTGATACAAATAACTAATGAAAAAGTTAGAAAATTGATACCTTCTGATGAGAAAACAATGGATTTTGTAATTAAATCATGTATTCATAACTATATGAACATAAAAAGCTATTTATTTCCTAAGAATACATAAATGCTATAAATCTATTGGAAATAACTTTGATAACTTTAACTTGTAAATCTTAATACAAATTATTTCCGGTATAATAAAATAATGACAATAAATTATCAACGTAAAAAGTAAATTACAATTAAACAATTAAAATACAATTGTAAATTTATAAAAATATTGAGAATTAATAAAATTAATAATTCTTTTATTTTATAATAAAAAATATTTGAAATAACTTAACACAGTGCATGTAAATCTAAAAATTGCTTGTTACCTTAATGGTCTGATACAGTAAAATAAAGTTCGCATTTTAAAATATTGCATTAAATATATTAATAATTATATTAAAAATACTTAAAAATTATATAAAGTATTTAATTTATAAAAGAGTTAATGAATAAGAGAATGGGGAGGATATGTAGTTTGAAATCCTGTTTGAATATATATTGAACGGATACGAGAATTAAATAGAAATTATTAAATTTATTTATGCATAAGATATGAAATTAATAAAAAACATTTTTTAATGTCTGCATAGAATATTGTGTTTTATAATAAATTATATAAGTCAGTTATAAGTTTCAGTAAAATAGCAAAATACCAGTCATGGAAAGTTTTTTATACAACATTAAGCAAAAAAAGTATTTCCTTTATCCGTAAAAATTAATTAAAATATAAAAATTCGGAAAGAATTTTAGTTTATCTCAAAACTGCATTATAAAGACTTTCAATATTTAAACAGAATATTCATTCATTTAATTCATTTCTAAATCACTATAAGTCATGCACTTATGAAACAAAACTTTTTCATATTAAAAACTTTATATTCAATTCATTATTAGTTTAATAGTATTTTTATCAATCATTTTATAACTAAACTACAATAACATAACATACCAGTGCCGGACAGCCAACACAATGAGGACATACGCGAGTCTGACGATGCAAATCGTGACGACAGCCCTAATTATCCTGAAACGGGAGGACATCCACAAGCAAACTTGCAGTCGTACCAAATGGCTGGACGCCTACGACTACGTGGTGGTGGGCTCAGGATCTGCCGGCGCAGCAGTCGCCTACCGGCTCACCGAAGACCCCAACGTAATGGTGCTGTTGCTGGAGGCGGGCGGACCTCAAAGTGTAATCACAGACATACCCGAGAACTACATCAATAACC
>CAJPVJ010001581.1:0-15848 GCA_905397405.1 Oppiella nova | reverse complement strand
CACGAGAAGCATAGGGGCCACGAGTCAATGCACGCCCTAATGCTTCTCATACTGATCGGTGCCATCGTATTGGCACAAATAGGTCTCATCTATTGGAGGAAAAGGAGTTTCAAGACATACCAAAACGTATCGATGATAGGCATGTGGTTCGTGCCCTTCGCGCTCTCCCTATACAACCATTGGTTCCGATTTGTGTCCATTTGGTTGGCCATCACTTTGGTGACGAGTGCGCTCATCAGTAAACCGCTCTTCAATAAGCAACTCACCGCCGGATCCATTCCGAGACTCATCTATAAGTGGTTTTATTTATTATATTCCTTGTCATCGATTGTCGCCGTTTCCGGTTATCTGCTAATAATGGCCACACTTCTGGGCATCAATTTGTTGTTAGGCGTCAAACCTAACGTTCCCCTCGACTTCGGCTTCTTGTTACTCTTCTACGGAATATATTACGGGGTTTTGACCCGAGATTTCACTGACTTTTTAGTGGACTTATTGGCGGCCAATATCGGCTATTATCAGCCCTCATCCTCTCTGCCATCAAAACAACTCAAATCCAGTGTTTGTGCCATTTGTGGCCGAACTCACAACGAGTCCACCGATGAGAAGACATATACTCTCACGTGTGGCCACACTTACCACGAGTTGACATAGATGCCGACCACAGACCACCCGTTCTTCGTCCAGACAGGGAAGACAGCTCTCTTTCAGCTAGAGTTGTTTGAGAAGCGTAGGGACGGGAAGGTTTTCGGAGTGATAGACATGCCTTTAGATCTCGACTTTATCCGCTATTTGATTGCGTGGCAACCGGTCATCATATTTGCCGTCCAGTGCTTTAATTATATGCTTGGATTAGAGTAACCATTTCAGTGATCATCTGATCCCATGATCACAAACTTTGGTCGTCCACAGCATCACTATTTATAGCAACACTTTCTACACCTCATTGGTCTCCAAAAGACTACAAAAGTTTTTATTATAACGTTATGAATGAATGACTAATCGATAAATGATTAATAATTTAAATTTAATTAATAAAACAACAAAAGTTACGAAATTTATTATAAATTATTGTTTTAAATGCTATTCACGAAGAGATTTGGTTTCATTTGTTTTGTTTTTATAGAATTTTATATTTTATTAAAACTTATTTCAAATTAATTGCATTTTGTTTTAATTTATTTATTAAGTTTGAAAATTTTTAATCACTCAACAAATTAGTTCAATAAACTTGTAATGAAGTTCGGCCTATGGTTGAGAAAGGGTATTAATTTTGGGGGCCGGGAGAGTCCAGTGCCACCCTATTTAGACCCCAATTATAGAGCAATTTACTTAACGTGAATTTCAATTTAATATGGTGTTAATGTTAGAACTAATTTAGTTTAGAGTTAGAGAAATAGTGATGTTTAATGCAGTCAAAACATGTAAAGTTACGGTAACATACTGCGGTTTGTAGTGTTTCACTGCACAACACCGTTGCATACAGTGTCGGGTCTATTATAAATACCGTGAAATGCTTTGCAAAGCTATTCAAAGGTGTATTGCAGTGAAGCACTCGTAGTGTTTGGGAATAACATGCGTTTGATTACCAAAAGTGTGGCAAACGTTGTGTTGAATTGATTGTAAAGATCAGTGAACTCGTGGTCACCACAAGACATACGATCGGTTGGATGCGATGGCCAATCGGACCATCAAAGACGCGAAGACAGTCCACGGAACTAATCCTCAGTATTTGGTGGAGAAGATCATCAGAACCCGAATCTATGAGAGCAGGTATTGGAAGGAAGACTGTTTTGCACTGACAGGTGAGCCACCGATGACCACAACTGACCACCAATTGATCCGTTGATTGCATTGACAGCTGAGCTAATTGTGGACAAAGGCATTGAACTGCGATATATCGGAGGAATATATAGCGGGAACATAAAGCCGACGCCATTCCTATGTCTTGTGCTGAAACTGCTTCAGATACAGCCCGACAAAGACATTGTCATTGAATTCATACGACAGGAGGACTTCAAATACATGCGAGCTTTGGGTGCGTTCTATCTTCGGCTGATCGGCTCGTCCTCCGATGTCTACAAGTATTTGGAACCGCTTTATAACGACTTCAGAAAACTGAGACGAATGTCCAAAATGGGCACTTTCGATGTCATACATATGGATGAGTTCATCGACATGTTGTTACGCGAAGACCGGGTCTTTGATGTCATTCTTCCGCGTATTCTTAAACGCAAAACACATGAAGACAACGCAGAGTTGGGTCCAAGAGTTAGTGTTCTCGACGACGACTTGGAGGCAGACATGGACTCCGATGAGGAGCAGTCCAATGACGTGAGTTTGGTATCCATTTGATACACATTTCTTACCAAATGATTCACTGAATCCATAGGAATCGCATGAAGTGTTGAGATCTGAACGCCGCCACAGAAGTAAAAGTAGATCTCCAGTGAGAAGACATCGAAGCCGTTCTCCCCACTCAAGATCCCGGCGCTCGAGATCTCGATCACGAGAGAGACGTTCCGATAGGGATAGGGATCGACGGGATAGGAAGCGCTCGAAATCACCGAAAAGAGAGAAAAGCAAACGCGAGAAGAAGGACAAGAAGTCGAAGAAGGAGTCAAAGGAACCGAAAGACCCAAAAGCGGACGAAATAGCGGAAGCGAACGCTTTGAGGGCTAAACTCGGACTCAAACCATTAAAACCATAACTACTTTTAATTGTTTAATTAACAAAAATCCGTTCATTTCTGACTGTTGTCATCGGTTTGTGTTTGATTTGGTGACGAGGACTCGGAGTTAGTGCCGACGGCCGGCACTTCCCCTCCGCTGTCCAACTGTTTGAGTAGTCGGAAAAGAGCGGCCGCTTCTCGTATCCGCGAGAACTCAATACAAAAGGCCTGCACTTCGATAAACACATCCTATGATTAAATGTAAATAAATTGTAAATAAACTTCAATACGAACTGAACATTGAAAATTAGTGAATCGTTAATCACCTGAACGTTAATTATTTTATTTCTGATGAGAGATTGAAGGAAAACACAGACCAGTCTCACGAGTCTGTTCTGCATATATCTGTCTTTTATGGTTTCACACGTTTGGATGCAATTAGAGATATATAAGTGCATGAACTCTGTGGGCAGGTCTACGGCGGTGGTCAACCGGTTCACCACTTCCATAGAGTGGACAGACATCTCCATATTTACTAAGACTGACAGATACTCTGATATCTGACTCGATTGCATCAAAATGAGAAGCACTTCGATAGCAATCAATGGGTTGTTTTCGACGAGCTCTGGAAGTTTGGCGGGCGTTAGGCCCAAGTGGTACGTCAGCTTCGGGTCGGCTTCCAATTCGGACAGTAGTTGTTGCTGTTGTGCTATAGTGAGCGACCCTTTGAACGCTTTGCTCATCAGACGCTTGGCCTCAACGCCCACTGTATTGCTTATACACATGGATGAGTCCCAACACAACTTCAGGTCATTAATCTCCGACGGGAAGATCCATACCAACTGTCCATACGTTCAAAACATGCGGTCATTACACAGCAAATACAATAGAGTTATATGAATGACATACTTCATCCTGACTGGTGTGGAGTGGGGGTGGGATTCGGACCATATCTGGTTTGAACACCTGTTCACACTTGGGATTAGGTGCACAAAAAAGACTCTCTAAGAGGCCATTCTTTGACTCGCTTTCATTCTCGATGACGAGTCCACTGAACATATATTCAAAAGTTTAGTGTTAAGACAGTCGTCAAACAGTATTTCTATGAAATATTTACGGTCTGTTGTCGGGATCAGCTATAATGGTTGGAACGCCTGCTCTGGTGGTAAAGGGAAGCTCTGATTGACGTTCATTGACAGACATATAGAGCGCCGATATGTCATAATTCTGACGATATATATGAAGACAATTATAACAAAAAATACATCACTTGAATAAATCAATGATTGAATACCTTATCGCTGGGAATCTCTGTATTTAACACTTGTTTCGGAGTCTGTTTGATGAGCTGATTGTTAGGTTTGGATGAATCAACAAAGCTATCAATTAATGGATTCAATGGTATATTTCAGGAATAACTCACTTCTGGCCGAAGTGTTGGGTTTGTAATGAGTTGTGAAATGAAATACTTCTCTCTGAACGACAGTTTAGGCCAACAAACAGACGAAGAGTTGGTGTCGTTCTTGGATTTGGCGCTCATTTTCGGCACATCTTTCGTCGGATTCTTAAGTCATTCAAAGAGTCAATCGATTAATTGATTGCAATTTATGTGATAATAAATGCCTTATAGTATAAGACTCACTAATATCTTGAGGAATATGGGAACAAATGGGTTGTGGACAAACACAAGTAGGGATATCTCAAGCATATTATCCTTGTTTCGCGAGTTGAAGACTCACAGAAGCCCCTAGTCCAGCACCACAACCTCATTACAACACTAGCTGTCTGGTTACGACTTCTGTAGTGTAAACGATAACAAAGACTGAAATGTCTGTCCGATTGTCTCGAAAGTCGAGTGATTTGTCACGTCTTCACTCAACACACTGGAAGACAATCCATTAATATATGACTTTTAATGACAATAACGTGTATATCGTGGCAAAACATACCTCAACAGTGATGTCAGATCTTTAGGCGTCAAAGACATGTTCAGAGATTATATTAAATTATATTAAAAATTAATTCATAAATCAAATGCTTTTCAATTGTTTTGAAGTTTCATTGAAAAGTCATTTAATGGAAATAAATAACGTTTTGTTGAATGCATTCATTTATACCTTTACTCGCGATTAAAACTTTGAGTAAAAGTAAATTTACAGTTAATTTAAGTTATAAAATGTGTTTTAATACTGTTTTTTATAATTTTACAGAAAATAAAATTATTAATTTATTTACCTAATATGAATACAAAGTCAGTAGACATCAAATTTTTCGATACAAAAAGCGAGTCCTTGTTCTTCGTACTCCTTCTTAGTTACGCTGAGTTTACTCAAGAGATCAGTGTTTTGTGCCACATATTTACCCGATTGCCACACATATGTCAATGGATTCGGTGGTACGGATACGTTCACGTCATACAAATGCGAGGCCATTGAGCGCACATCCGTTTGAACCCTGTCTTGAAACCCACTGAACCCACAGTTCCCACCTTTCATACAATCAAACAAATCATTAGAAATACATTTTGAGAACTAATTGTTGAGACGAACCGATGAGAAGAATGTTTTCGTAGAGGTGTGGCCGCACCTCCTCCTGAATGGTTTGGATGGAGTGCGCGACTGTATGCGAAACCCCCAACTGATCGATGCCCACATCGCTCGGATGGAACAGCAGTTCCGGCACTTGGAATCTCTCGTTATTCATACGAATCACCTGATGGTCAGTGATGGGTGTCGTGTCTTTGGGGTCGCGCACGTACCCCCTCTTAAGAACCGTATAGTCGGGCAAAACGTAATCCCGAAGAATGGCATTTCTCCTATCCTTACAGATCTCCATATCTTTCCAGAATTGGTTCGACACATAACAACAGTCCTCTTTGGCCTGATTCACGACATAAGTCTCATCCAAAACATTCAATTGTCTGTAAGATATGATGTCTTTCAAGTGATTCGTCAGCGCTTTTCCGCCGCAATCTATTCTTCTAATCGATTCCTTAACTCTTTTATCTTTAATGAATGGCACGATATGTGTGAATGAAAAACCAGAGTCCACCACAAGACAGGCCAGGGATGACTTGTTATCGCTATAGTACTTATGAGCCGCTAATTGAGGACCAGTTGCCCGCAGAAGACTAGCGAATCCGTACTCTTCGTACAGAATTTCAGTCATATTCTCCTGAATTGGTTTGAAATTAAGTGTCGGTTCTGTGATGATAAGAGTGGTGTCAGAGAAGTCCACTTTGAGTTTGGTTTTGAAGACATAGTCCCATATCTGTCGCTCTAAATCCCAATTAACGAGATATCCCTTCGAGAATGGGATCAAATAAAACATCTGCGAGTAGTCTTTGCAGTCCTCCATCTGGTCGCCAATGAATGGACGCCTTCTCTCGCTCTTCACTTTGGTTATGCAGTTGGGGATCAGTCTTAAGGAGATAATTGTCTTTATATTAGTCATTCATCACAATTCATAGCAATTGATGGCATACTTGGGCTCGCTCAGCCACCGGTTTGGATAAAACTACCATACCCGCGGCAACAGGCGATAGTTGTGCAAACTGTAGAAGCGGCTAGTGAACAGAAGTGAGCGTTAGTTATAGATTACGAATATAGTTAGTGGCCTACACTGTATGTCTTAAACTGATTGTAAATGAGTAACAAATTAATTCATTTATCAATCAATCATTTAAATGCCAATAGTTTTGGCGGAATATCAAGTGTTACTCTCGGGGGGCAGAGCCTGTGGTCAGGGGTTGTGTGTTGTCTGTTGCCATCAAACGTAAACCCCTTCACAATACAAATATTTATGTTCACCTCAACGCACACATTATGTCACTGTATGTAAGTATAGCCCCAATGCGTGTACTTTTGTTTGTCAATAAATTGCAGTCAAATCTCGTTATAATTTAAATCACTTTTATGTCATAATTTAATTATAATAATCACTATATGTTTTGCTCATAAATTGGATTAATTATCAAATAATATATTTCACTAAAATTGAGTGTATTTCTCACGAAATAATGCAAATAAAATCAAAGTCAATGAAAGTAATGTTGAGTGAAATGACGCAAACATTTGTATTGAAAATGCGGTGAAATTGAGTGCAAAACTACACACTTTTGCGATACGATTGCGTCACTCGTGTGTGACAACTGAAGCCATGGATCAAATGGATAGCATATTCTCGCGAAGACTTTTGTCATCGTATAATATAAACGATGAATTGCTGTATAAACTGGTGGCAAAGGGATTGACACACAAGTGTCAGATCCTAGCCATGAGTGACAGTGAACTGCGAGAGATGTGTGACTTGAATGACCACCAAATGGATGTCATCGATAAAGTGATCAGACATTCACACCAAACACCCATTCCCTCGATGACTGTCTCGCAGATACTTCACACAAGAAGTACTCGCATTCGGTGTCCTTCGGTGTCACTGAACCGAGCGCTGGGCGGAGGTCTGGAAGTGTCGAAAATGACTCAATTCTGTGGCGATGGCGGTGTCGGCAAGACTCAGCTCTGGTATGTCATGTGATTTGAATGGTCTGATGGTCTGATCTAATGGTCTGATCTAATGTGGGCGGAGGTCTGGAAGTGTCGAAAATGACTCAATTCTGTGGCGATGGCGGTGTCGGCAAGACTCAGCTCTGGTATGTCATGTGATTTGAATGGTCTGATGGTCTGATCTAATGGTCTGATCTAATGTGCAAATAGTATGCAGTACTGCGTTCACGTGCAAAGACCGCCACCGCATGGTCTGTCCGGTCGGGCCCTCTATATCGACACCGAAAAGAACTTCAGACCCGAGAGATTGCATGCGATGGCCGAGTCCTGTCTTAGACTACACCCAGAATTACAGCAAACCCTTACCGTTGAGGACATGAAATCAAGAGTTCATATCTTTCACTGCAATACAAACGCCAATGATTTGGTTGAATTGATAGTCTCTCGAGTGGAGCCATTCATTGATCAAAATCCAGAAATAAAACTCATTGTCGTCGACAGTATCGCTCAACTCTTCCGATATGACTATAAGGGAAAGGCTATTGAAAGGGATTACCAATTGTGTGAAATCGGACAAAAACTCAGACAAATAGCATCTCTTAAGAAAGTTGCCGTAAGTTGTGATCATTGCCTTTAAATTGACTTCAAATAGTAATCGCTTGATTTGGGCCACAGATTGTGATCACAAATCAGATTTCTTACAACACGAAAGAGAATAAAGACGTGCCATCACTGGGAAGGTTATGGCAGACCTATGTCTACACCAATTTCATGATCAAGAGATCACCGGTTAATTCCGATAGAATTGGATACACCTTAAGGTCAGTGAACACAGAGAAGAATCGACAGTTTTATTTCAAAATAACTGTAAGTGTTATGAAATCTATTGAACTCATGATATCTTAATGACATTAATTGCTACTTCTTAGGAAGATGGCATCAGAGAAGCACTTCCAGGATATACTCATGTCAAGTATACTTAGAATCCATTCAATTTAAAGTTTGAGAATAAAATTCATTTTTATTATCATATAAACCGGTTATGACTTAATAGTCAGTTATAAATTCTTTAGCAAAAAACATAACAAATTCATATTTTTATAAATATGTCAAAAAGTAATTAAAATTATCATTAAAAACACGTAAAGTATTGAAGTATTAAAACATTAAATGTTGTAACAAATTGACTAAATGTTAATAAATGAATAGAAAAATGCATCGATTATTGAATTTGACTTAAAATAGGGTAGATTTGAGCGCAATATCACAAGCAATTGGTTTAAGGCATCGAATGGCTGAGAGTTTGGCAAAAAGTGATCATTTCTTACGCTTACGTCTCGAGTGACTGGCCTTAGGAATGAGTCCCACCTTTGGAACGGGAGCTTCGCTTTGATTGCAATGAGATTCGCATTCCTGAGCCGTTTGTGGAACCGTATCGTATGTGTTGTACTGTTGCTGCCATTGCATCCATTTGTCGCCGTTCTCTTGCTTCCAATCAATCCATTGTTTAACATCCGATTGATTAACGTTTCCATAAATCTCTAACTGTTTGTAATATTGAGTACGAATTGCTTGAAACGCTTCTGAGTTGGCAAACGGGAGTTCACTGATTGGGTCGAAATAGCGGGCCGGCAGTTGAGTGACCGGACATACCATTCCGCTAATGCTTTTCATGGATGAGTTGTTGGACAATGAGTTAAGCCATGAGTCGAAAGTCTGTTCGTCACTGAATGTAATGAATGTTCGCGAATAGCTTTTGGCACCAGATTTATGGCTCTCGACTTCCGCACCATTGCCTTCACCGCTCTGTTCATCCAATTCCTCGATTAAAGGCATTGAAACCGAATTGAATCGAATGAACGGACCATCAATTGAATGCTTCACTCTTTTGGTCTTATTCTTCTGGGATTCAAGTCTTTCGTACTCTTTAAGTGACTGTAAATTCAATTTCTCGGTTATCTTCGCCTCTTTCAACAGCTCTGATTGTGTCCACTCTTTGCCACAACTCTTGCCATTAGTTTTGCGTTTCATTTCTTTTGATGGCTTTTTCTGACTGCCATTCAATCGACTCTCAAATATCTTTTCGACCAAATCATCGCTTTTAGTACTTCTCAAGCGTTTGCTCGAGAATATGGTTCCGATGACAGGGATGTCGACAACGAGCGGAACCTTCACTTCTTTGGCTATCGACTCACTTTTGGTCTTCGCTTTCATTGGCTTTCGTCGGTTGTCTCCAAACTTCTGTTTAGTCTTTGGCTTCATTTGCTCCTCATTTGGATCATCACTAATCGGATCGTCGTTTTCATCGATCGAGAAGTCGGAGTCAATCATGTCTTCGCTGTCACTGCTCTCATCACTGGTGTAGTCGATGTCGTTGTCGTCCTATCAATAGGTCACACGAGATATCAAACCATTGAGTCTTCAGTTTTACTGTTAAGTCAACAAAATTAATGAAAACCTCTTGAAAGCCGCCGTAAATGCTGTCATAGAAGTGATCGACAACTTCTTCGGTGTCCAACAGTTGAGACATCTTTGAGCCGGCGTTCGGTCGACGCATACGATTGGCCGACAAAGACATGGCGTGCGGCCGAAGATAATGACAGTCACCTCAATGTGCGAACAGATTGTCTGCGAAAGTGAACCCAAATTAACAATCAATTGAATTTCAATAACAATGGACACAAACGTCTGTATAATTGTGGCCACGAGTGGTGATTGTCTCAGAAATTTGTTGACATTTGCAGACAATTGGCTTCAATTGATCACTGAATCCAGTGTTTTGTCAAATGTTTGTGAAATTCACAACATTTTGATGTTTGGGTCGACGACTGACTCCTCCCACTCTCCACTCGTGTCACGTGTTGTCCACACTTTGTTGTGCTCTCATGTCATCATCACTTCGTTTGTGATGAAAGTGTGTCCAAAACAGTGCTCATATCTTCACTCAAAATGACTGATTCGGTGATAATCGACCTAAAAGTGGACAAAACTCTAGTGAATCCACACTTCGAGTCGTATCGGCTGTCCATCGACCCAATGGTCACATTCTCACAGTCTTTGGACAGTTGTGTCAATGAATTGAAACTCACGGACGATGACTACAGTTATCTTCACCTGTCGATGGCCTCGCAGATGAACCACTTGTTCGCCGACCCCTTCTGTCCGCAGACCATATTCTTTGCCACAAATTGTGGACAAATAGTCTGCGTTTGCATTGAATTGGTTTCGGGAAACCTCACGAAACCGAAAGTCGTTTATTTGGTCCCAGACTTCAGTTCGGCTTTTATTTCGATATCATTTCCGAACCACTGTTTGGCTCTCATATCGACCTCAAGACCAACCAATCCTGTGGTGTATGTGATGTCGACTCCGAGTAGATCGGCGTCTGAGCCGTGGGTTCTGTTGTCGACAATTGATTTAACCGATTATGACTTAAAGACATGCTTTCAGTTGTCTTGCAGTCAATCCATGGATTTACTCAACTCTTTCACTCAAATTGAGTTCATTTTATGGTTTGTCGACAAAAAACAAGACAACAATGATTTGAATCAAAGTTCAACTCAGAGTTCATTTAATTCAGTATTGAATTGGTTTACAATCACTGGAAGTGTTGATGAATGCGAGTCATGGAAAGTGAAGAGACATCGGAGGATGAATGGCTCGGATTGGCCTAAATATGCGGCCTTTGATTTTGACGGCAATCCCCTCTTGTGTTTGGTTTCCGACAAAGACTTTACGTTTGTTTCGGATTCAGACAAACCTATTGTCGAAAGAAATGCTATTTTGGGCCCAAAAGCCGAACCAAAACTGTTGTATACTTACAGTCAAACACTGGAAGACATTTGTGTCACTTTTAAACTTCCCGTTCATATCACTAAAAGCGATGTTTTTATTGACATAAAGCCCAACAATATTAGTGTCAAAATTAAAGATATCATTGAATTCGAGGGCGAATTGTGTCACACGATTGACTCCAACTCTTCCGTTTGGACTCTTCAGTCACAACAAGACTTCCAATTATTAGAGATTACTATCAATAAGAGCGACACCGGAATGGTTTGGAAGGAATTCATTCAAAATGACAAAAATGGAGCCGAAGTTTTCGACAACGATATGATGCAAGAAATGCAACAAAAGTTAACGCATTTAACGAACGAAATGCCAGACATAGAGACCAATGATTATCAGAACAACGCTTACGACCCGATAGGACTCGAAGAATGCGATTTCACAGACAATTCGCTGGTCTTCAGCAGATATAACGGAAACACACATTCCATTGGCCATCGAATCGATTTAGGGGGCAATCAATGGTTGTTCACAATCCCTGCCCTTAAGTCGATTAATAGTGATTCCAACGAATTGCCATATTTTGTGGTCCGACACGATGTGGACGCTCTGGTGTGGGCGCCGCACACCTCGTCGGACACCAATGAGTTCGGAGTCAAACATTTGTCAACATTTGCTGCTTTTGGTTACGTCCAGGCGTCCAAAACCAACACCCGATTCATTGCCGCTCCCAATGACTTCAATTATGTGGCCATCGCTGACGGCGTTAAACATATCTATGTCTATAGACAGCCAATTAGTATACAAAGCGGTGAATTGAGAAATAGGAAGACCGGAAGGGAAGTACAGACCATTGCCACTCAACACGTAATTAATTTAAATGATTGCCAATATATTCTCGGTATTCACGCTATAAATGACAGCATTTTTGTCTTAAGTAATGATAGAATATTTTTAATCAAATTATAAATTTCAATATTTATTTTTAATAAAACGGTAACAGAATTAAATGACTAATTAATGTTTGCACTGTAATTATTGTCGATAAGGCGGGTCACGATCATAGCACCTGCCGTATAAACCCATTGACAGGACTGGTTCATCAATGTCTTGTAAACTAAGAGTCACTTCGGAACCAATTTGTTTGGAGTCGCGATGAATCCATTTATGCATTGAGATCTGTTTTAAATCATTAGTTGTAGCGCTCGGATAAACATAATTAGTGCTGAATTTGGCGCTAATTTTTATATTCTTGAAAATGGATTCATTTGATTTGGTTGGAAAAGACTGACAACTGTCGTCCTCACACTGGAAGACTCCACAAAACTCTTCACATAACGGGTATCTCAACTGCGAGAGTCCGTGTCCGCTCCTGTTGGCCACTATAAGCCAATATGAGTTGCCTTTTAAAGACAGTCCATTTTGAACACTATAGTCGAGTTGACAGCAAAAGCCATTATTGCATACTTCGGCCGAATTTTGTTCGCCTTTTAGCCGATAAAGAGCGGAACCCTTCAAATCCAATGATACGAATGGCTTATACTCTGACGAATCGACCAAATCATCGATTACAATGCGTTTATTATATCTATTGGCCAAACATTTAGCGCCAGTATTCTTGCTATCGATGGGAATGTCAGCAATCATTAGATGAGCTTTTTCTTCGGATATATTCGACTCAATCATTGGTCCGTTTTGTCCCGAATATATTCCGCTCCCAATCGAACCTATCAATAGATTTGGATCCGTTATCAATATATAGATCACATGATAATCCTGTAGTCATACCTGACTGTGGGAACTGCATGTTTGCGGCTAAAAGGTTGACCTGATTAGTGAAAGCCCAGCCCTCCTGAACCTGATTTGCCGATTTGAATGGCAATTCATCGAACCACCACAACGGGTATAGCATAGTCTTGACCCCATATTTGCTGATGAGATCAGTGGCAGGGTTTTTGAATAATATATCAAAGCATATAAATAAACCCATTCTTCCGAAAGGAGTGTCGAAGTGAATAAGTTCTGGTTTCGGCGGAACATTGTAATGGAATTCATGGAATAATTGCATTTTGTGGTACTTCGCCAATAATGCCCCGTCCGGACCAAATGCCACCGCAGTATTAAACAGATAATGGCCATCAGTGGGACAGTTCACATCGGATGTAGTGTCGCACTCGACTCGATCGCCATAATCGGCCACAATATATAAGTTATTAGTTTTGGCAAAACAACTCAATCTGTATGTCTTCACTTTATCTTCATATTCAGAGGGGTTATCACAGGGATTATGATTTCCAATGAGTGGATCGGGGATTTGTTCAGCGATTTGAGCAATTTTAGACCGCGGGTATCTGGTGTTAATGATGGCATCCTCAGGATATACCAATATTTGGACCCCCTTTCGGTCGCATTTTGTTAAAATTAAGGTTTTATTCAATTATCTCAATGAACTGTAACTATAATTATAACCATAAATCAAACCTCTTTGGAAGCGATGGATGCAATCCTTTCGAAAACATCGAGATTTCGCTTAATTATAACCGACGGCTCTTCGGATGTAAGGTTACCGAGCGGTAAGTGTTGGAAAACAGCGGCTCTGAAACAATCATCGCTTTCACAGTTGATGAATGATTTATTGAAAATACAAATTGTGAATAACAATGAAATTATACAAAAAGGATTCAAAGCCATTGTGGAATTTACTTATATTTAAACAATCAGTAATAATTATAATTTTTTTGAAAGGAATTAATCGCTTAAATAATCCAAAATGTGTTTCTAAGGCTTCATATGGACGATAAACACAATCTCTATAAACTCAATGTCTGATTAGATACTGTAATACAGTATTAGGTAATACGGTTAGTAAGAAACAAGTTTCTCATTCATTGCTTTTTAAGGTTCATATAATATTTAATTTGAGAAAACATTTAACGGAATGCAGACAATGTTAGTTTAAATAATGATTAGTCGGAATCGTCTGATATGCGGATCTCTTCATACTTGGGTTTCTTGGCGGCTGCGGCTCTTCGCGGAGAGTTCCTTCGCGATGAACAAGTGGATGAAGAGGTGGATGCAGTCGACGCTCCCATTACGTCCAGAGTTTGCTGAGTAGAGGCACGATATTTGCTTTCAGGACTCCTTTTGACGGTCGCCCGCCCCCGACCACGACTTCCTCGTCCCCGTCCGCGACCTCTGCCTCGAGTGGCCGTCTGTCTCGACTCCTCCTCCTCCGCGTCCGACCCATTCATTCCATTACTTCCACCCATGAATTCAATGTCTGACTGATTGCCATTGTCTTCATCGATGGGCTCTGTCTTAACAGCACTTCTATTTCTCGTTCGACTTTCTGCTAGAATTCGGTCTAAATCTTGTGAATCACTCCCAAATGGATTCTCATTCTTGATTCTTCTGATTTCATTCTTAATATCATCGACTTGGAGGTCCTCTAAAGCCAAGAGACACCTCTTCATGCTTTCCTTCTGTGCCTCATAGACATCAGCGATGGCTTCCGTCGAGTCCTTCTCCACTAACTCAATGACTGCAAGAGTTAAGGCATTCTCCGAAAGTAATCCTAATTTGAGTTTCTGGTCTTCAATTTTATCGAAATATTCTTTAATAATGTTCGTTATGTTAACCCTCTCTCCGAGCACCTCATCGTCCAGAAGGGCTCGCATTTCGTTTAAGTCTATATTCCCCTCGTCTTCATAAATGCGATTGTCTTTACGTTTGACGTAATGAATCACTTCCGACGGGTTGGCCACCCGTCCATTGTATTGGGCGCCGAACTGAGCGGAATGGAACTGATGGCTCTCATCCGTGAACTCGAGCCGCAGTCGAATGAGTGGCAGTCGAGGTTGTCGAGGGTCTCCCGTGTGCTCGAGTCTCGCCTTTTGGATCATTGCCTCCACTTTTTCGCGACAATACTCTGTAGTACCTTGCTATCTAATTTAGTTTTTGAGATATTGCAATTAAAAGGCGGAGGTCCATGGTGAGACACACTGTAGTTGGAAATGAAACCGATTATAGGAAAATTTTACATCAAGTAAATAATTGCACAATTAAGCAACAATTTGAATTGCTTATAAATTTAAGTGACATTTTAAGAAATTATAGTAATTTGGGAAATTCACCTATCATAGCAATAAATGCGAATAATTATTGTTTTACATTGTTATGGGAACATAAGAATAATACGAATATAATGAATTTAAATTTTTATGGCTCCCAAAAAGTCGAAAATGTTTATATCTCTATAGATCCAAAATATGTATTAAATAATGATCTTTATATTACATTACATCCGCGGACATTGCGGTTAACTAATACTTATAGTTTTCAAGCTATAGTACCAATAATTAAAGACTGGTATAGCGAAGTTACATATAAGCAAACCATTGTTCACAATAAACATTTCGATAACTGTCTGATGACAGATGCTATTAGCAGCACAGAATACATTTATAATTGTTTTGACGATACTATACGCGGAATTTTATCAAGCAAAAAATCATCGGCATTGACGCTGATAAGCGACACCCTTAATGATCAACATATCTACGAATATCCTATCCTTAATTTTAAAATTATTGACAAATGTGACGGTGCATACGACCTATTGAAAGCGTGCATGCATTACTATTACACTGTTAATACGAATAGCGAGGTCATTAACAATGATCATTATAAAAATAATACATTCCGATTATAAAAGTCTCGCCAAAACCCTTGACACTAGATTATTTAAATTGAATATATGTTAGAATTGAGCTAGAACAAAATAAAATTTTTTGCAACTATTGTTTTTAGGGACCATTACAACCATATGACCCTTTCCATCCAGATGTGAGGGGAACGGTATGGGGAATGGGATGTTGAGATCA
>CAJPVJ010001580.1:0-15849 GCA_905397405.1 Oppiella nova | reverse complement strand
TATTTATATAATAATTAACAATCATTATAATTGCAATTAAAATGATTTACATTAAAGGCACGCATAGTATAGCGTAGTATAACATATAACGGTAATATAAAAATAATTTAAGTTAAAAAACAATTTATAAAAAAGTATTAAAAGTGTGATGAAAATGATGTGCAATTGAATGATGTGTTGATGTCCAGAAGCGATTACATGTAAAACTTTTGTAGATTGTGCTACACTTTGGACATCGGGTGTCGTAGATGTTTCCACACTCTCACACAGCATAGATGTGTCCGGACATACAGATATACCACGAGATGGATCCCAAAGCCTTCATGAGATCTACCCTCTCCTGAGGGGTCAGTCGTCTGAATGACACGTCGTCTGAGTGATGATTTGAGTGATGAGGCAAATGTGGTGCAATACCTGCCACACACTAGGGTTGGCCATTGCACTGTACACTACTTTTAATCAACTTTCAAAAATTTATTATTAATAATTAATTAAATTTTAATTTTTCTATTTATAAAAATTTCATTTTACAAGAAATGATAGATTTTTAATAACAAACTTAGTAGTAATGTTAAATATAGTTTATAAAAATTGAAACTATTAATTTTATATGATTTTTATGCCAATCATAGTGGTCATCTCTGCACAACACGTGCAAAGTTTGTGTGAAATCATATGATCGGAGAAATTAAGTGAAAAGTTTTGATTTTAATGTTAAAGTTGTGCAAAACTTATTGTTAATCCATTAGAGACTTCATGTCATTTAAAACTATTAAAACACGAGTTTTGTATTAAACAAAAGTTTTAAACTTATACTCCATTAATAGTAAATAAATATATTTATCATCAAAAACTTTTTCTATCATTAGTTTATATAAGTTTTGATGTATTTCTAGAAAATAAATTACAAGCAAAGTAAAAAATTGTTATAAATATTTAATATTTAAATATATATCTAATGTTTGGCACGAATTCAACAATAATTTAATACACTTTTCAGATAAGAAAAAGTTATACAAAAGTATTTTTGTGAATGATTTCTACCCTCTTTTCCCGAGAAATACCCCATAATTTGAATAATAATATAATAATGCGAGCGAACAGTGGGTTAGAGATATGGCTTGAGATGAATGTCTTGAATATAATATTTTATGTTTTAAAACACGTATTAATGACTGAATTGGAAATCTTCGGCAAAATCTTCCGGCTTTTAATGCTCTCATTATTCGTCACTCTTTTATCAATCCGTTTCCTAACTCTCTCTCTCTCTCTCTCTCTCTCTCTCTCTCGTTGTGATAATAAATTACTCGTGAATTTCCAGTGAATGTCAAGTCTATGAAACTCTTTCCTATGATCTCATCTCATGTTTTTTATCAGCCATTCATTGGCCATCACTTTCTATGAAGTAAAGCATTTGAGTGCAAAAAGATTCACAAAAATCCTTTATAATTGTTTGATTAGATGTTAAGACGTTTTTCTCTCCGACACTCATTATAAGCGTATAGTAAGTGCTTCTCAAGTCTTTTCATGTAATATCTTATCCATCAATGTATACACTATTCGATGAGAAGTTTTCCTTACAATAAGTTTTTGAGACTTTTTTTGATGGTTTTATTGCTTACATACACGAGAAAAATGACAGCATTTTGTGCCAAAAGTATTGATAAATTGCAACTCATATGACGAATGAATGCTTAAAAACGGTTAAAACAATCATTAAGTGTAGAGAAAACAGTTATTTTTCATGATTATTGTCGTAGAAAAATAGAGTTTCATGTTTTGCTTAAATAAGTTATTTTTACTTTTATTATATAATATTTCTTAAGTGATTGCTATTGTGATTAACTATTTATATAATTCAATAGTAATATCACTCTTGAGCTCAACTAAAAAGTCATTAAGAATTTCGGTGTAAATCTATTTTAATCACAACTTCTTTCATAAACTTTCAAATAAATATCAATGAATGACTTCTGAGACAACTGTCCACTCCCTGTCGTATTGTAGTCCATTAAAATCAGTGGACAAATATACGGTTAAAATTGAGTGAAAAGTATTTTTGTTGACTTCACTTTCAATAATTTCAAGTAATGATTAAAATATAGCCAAAGGTATAATAAGTTTCGCAAACTTTTTTTGTCAATCAATTAGAGCTTAAAACAACTCTAACATCAAGTTTCACAAAACTGTAAACATTTTGTGTATCTCTGATTTAAGTCATAAATACACAGTTAGTATTTAAAATTAAGATTAATTAAGCCATAATAAATATAGTATTACAATATTAATATAGCTAATTAAATTATATACGGGTAGTTATATTAATATAACTTATTATATAAATAATTATACAGATATTAGTAATTATATAATATTTGAATGTGACTTAAATTAAAATTTATTAACTTTAGGCGATGACTATATTTTATTTAAAATAACGTATCTAAGATAATAATCGCATAAATGATAAAAATGTAAAAATTATGAATTCCTTGAATAGAGGCCAACATTTTTGTCTCACTATAAATCAAAAAATACGAAAATCTTATTTTACAGAGTATTTGATGACAGAAAATCTGAGATAAAATATATTTATCTTAAAATAAAAGATTGTCTGTCAGTCTGTTGTGACAAATATTACAGAGAGTTGTCTGAATGAAAGCCATAGAGAATACGGTATTTAATAAAAACAATTGCAAAGAATATTCTTATGGTATAAATTGCACTCAAATATACAGTCAGAGAATAGTTTGCGAAGAAAACAATGTTTAAGAAAAATAGGAAAACAATGTTTTGATGAGTTTTGTATTCACATACCATTCCTCTCACTCCAGAAGCGATTTATAAATAAACTGTTGAGAAGAAAGTGTATTATATTCTCATATCATTCATACCGTAAACTAGAGTATAGACAACAACAACAAAATCAAACGCAAAGTATTTTCCTGTAGTCTCTTAAACTCATTTTTTCAGTGAAAAAATAGTTTTTCATTTTCTCTTTATATATCTTTCAATGAAAATTTAAAATCAATTTGAAAGCAAAGAGAGAAAATTAAATCAAAAACTCTTGGACTCAGAAATACATTGACTGCCAATGAATAGGCTATCACTTAGGCATCCGATGGATATCTCGTTGTTTTTCATCATTTTTTATCCATTTTTATCTCCTGAAGGCTTCGATGGTACTAATGGTTTGAAAATTATTTGGATGTAATGGTTTTTGTTGTGCCAAATAAAAAAAATACTTTTCACATTTCTATGCCATAAATGTGATGCTTTTAAAAGCACTGAATATCTATTTTGTTGTTTTATTTTTGTTCAACAAATCTATAATATAATCGATGAGTAAAAACATAAGTTTTGATACGAATTGAGAATAAGATATGACAACAAATATATTGAATTTTCGAGTTTTCTTAAGGCGCTTATGATATATACTGAGTGGTTGTATAGCATAGGGAAAAGTACATCATGAATATCTGATATGAATATCTATTTAAATCATAAATTAAATATTTTGCAAATATATCGTGAGCCATAAGATTCTTTACGGAATATTCTTAGAATAAACTATTTATACAATAATGTTTGTTAAATTGGTTTTTTACAAATTGTTTGGTATTATAAGAAAATTGCTTCAAATATGGATTTAAAGGATACGATAGATGAGAGACTAAACGGAATATTCTGTATATTCTCGAGAAATAGATTCCTCGGAATAAATGTCTGTTTGAATTGAATAAGAAATGTAAATATTATTCTTTGTCGAAAATAATTGAAAACTTTTTTCCAGCAAACATTGGATTTACACGAATATAAATAGACGTATACTATTTGTTATCTAATATTTTGCTTATTAACTCGTGAAAAATATACATTGCATTTGAAATTAATATTTTGATAATACTTGTTTGAATTGCATGCGAAAAATCAAATATTTATATTAACCACAGATATATAAGTTTTAGAAAATTAATTTTTACTCTCATTTCCCGATAAATAAATACTATTTCGGAAAACTGTTTGTTTGTATAGAAAGTACTATTTATAATAAAAATTTTAATACAATTTTCGTTTTCTTAAAACTTCTTTTCATACATAACTATAATTGAAAACATCTTTTTTCTGAGGAAACAAATGCATTCATTCGTATAAATAGTCTAAATATCAGCGGAAAAGCAGTTTTCAGATTAAATGACATTTCGTGTGTCAGTTGTGTTGCGAACGGCATTAATATTCAACAAAAATATATATATAAAGTATTTTGAATGCGATTTAATTTCCTTTATTTGTTTGAAAAGTCGCCAAAATTAATATTTGTCGTCAAGTTTTTTGTGTGTTCAGCCCTAAAGGGAATCAAAGGCATAGAAATTGCAATCATAATAATAAAGAGAAGAGTTTTGTGTTTTACAAAAATAACAAAAGAATTTTCAACACAAATGCAATCCATTGAGAGAATTGAGACCCAATTCCATAGCATATGATGTGTGGAGAGAAAGAGTCAAAACTTATCAAATAAGGTCCTCATCTCTCTCTCTCTCTCTCTCTCTCTCTCTCTCTCTCTCTCTCCATTGTAGTTACAGAGTATATAATTCGGGTGTATTTTCGGTGAATTATTACTTTTAATATATCAAAGTAGTGTCTCATATGTTTGTCTCACACTTTTGTACTCATTTTCAATTAGAAAGTTAAATCATAATGAAAATTATTGGCACAAACATTATGTGATGAAAAGTACTCTCCTTTAAAATTATATGCAAAATATGTTGAGAGGGATGAGCGGTGGAGAGAGAGAGAGAGAGAGAGAGAGAGAGAGAGAGAGAGTATTTAGAATATGTGTATGAAATGAGCATTAATTTAATGCATCTGTAAACTCGCCTTTCAGTGCACTAAATGCGAGTGAAAATCAAAATTAATAAAATTATCCCAAAAATATGTAGACTAAGAGAAATAGTTACACTAAAACTGGTCTCTAATTTGTTTTTGTCGTTTGGGTTTTTGTTTGGAATTTATTATTCACTGTTTTCGCAGCGAATCTAATGTTAAAATATGAAACAATTTATTATGATTTAGACAGAAGTTTATAATATGGAAAAAATTCTGGGCTTTTACTGTATATCTATGTATGTTTGCTAAGCCTTGAGATAACACTCCTATGTATGAAATTTTAATAAACATTTCGCTTTTGTATTAATAATTCAAATCATCAAATATTAAAGTAATGTGAACACAAAAATGGTTTATTTTTGAAGTTTAATAATTAAAATTTTTTATTTATCAAAATATTTCCACAAACAAAAGCTTTTTAATTAAATGTAAGCTATTTAGAAATGATTTCAAAAAATAAAACTAAACTCTTTTCTACTCCAATGAATTTGGCTTTTTATTTACATTGCGTTAAATCTATTGAAACAAAAATTGATGTTATATTAAGACTTATATAAGGATTTATATATAAAGACAATAAAACTTTGTGTGTGTGTCTGAAACAAAACACAGATATTAGAGTCAAAATTGATTAAATATAAGTGAATGAAAAACAGTATTGTCTGCACAAAAAGGGCACAAAACACAAAGTGTTGTATTGTTTCACTCAAACATAACCCAAACTGAATGACAAGATTTATAGCCTTATGTGAGAATAATAGGTAAATGAAATGCTTTTACACAGAATATTATGCATAGAATCGTATGATTTTAGGCCAAAATAAGGCGAGAGATTTATAAACCGACAAAAAATCTAGTATTAATACCCAAAATAAAATATTAGTAATGAATATGAAAAACAGTTCTTATGATAATAATACAAAAAATAATAGTAATTATAGTTATTATTTGCTAACAAAAGGCTCCCTCGATGTTGTATTGCATTTGTAATTCGTGTCATATTTTTTATACTACACTAAGTTTTATAGTTTGTGTAGTTTTTACTATACTAAGTGTAGTTTGTAGTGTTTTTTGTAATAGTGTTTCGTTTTTAGCATTTAATGTATGGTAAGGAATAATGTCATGAATCCTAAAAATGAGTTTACATTATAACCGCTATATTGAAATGAATTACTGGCGGAATATATGCAGATATGTTAATAAATTTTACATCAAATATCACGTCTACTTTATATTTGTATTAAAATTTAATATACCTGTGCTCTCGCCGAGTAGTAGGCATTCCGTATTCTAATACCACTGAATCCCATACAGTGCACAGTAGTCACTATTATGTTATAATATTACGGTTTTTGCGAAACACATATTTCCAGAGAATATTCGCTTAAATAATGTATAAAAAGCATTGCATTTGTGTTTTAAGTGCCGTTTGTGTGAGAATTTCGGAATCGATTTAAGCGAATGTCTTATAATCTCTCGCTTTTTAAAAATGTTTGCCTTTTTGGTGATTCCTATGAAAGACGTGCCCAACACTTGAGTGCATAACTTAAGCACTACTCCTATGGCATAACGCATACTGTATTTAAAAGCCTTATCTCCAGTATTTCACTATCTGTTTGTCTCATATGAAAGGAATGTTATGCCAAATATGTAAAGTTCATGAAATGTGCATGTTATGTTATGTGTTTGCCTTTTTACTATTGAATTAACAAATGATGAGTTGATCGTCTCATCATATATTTGCTTAAAAACTATATAATGTATAAACTTTCAACCAAAATAGTTTTATCATAATTTTTGTTTTTTTGGAAACTTTTACTCTTTAGGCCTTAAGTTACATAAAGTGTTTGCAATAGAGATAATTAATTTATAATTCGCTTTATAATTTTAAAATATTTTTTAATTTGAAAAATCTTTACAAATCTTAGATAATTAATGCTTAAATCCTTATTATAAATACAATGTACTTAAAAGTTTTGTAAAGGATTCTCAAGTTTCAAAAAGTGTTGTAATATTTGTGCAAATTCTCAGATTTTTAATTATAAACTTCTAAAGTAATAAAAGAGATTAAAAATAAGTCTCATGTATAAAAAAAGTTTCAATTGTTATGACAGAAAAGTTTTTACTTTTAGTGTCTGAATAATTGATTAGATTTGAGCCCTCCTATTGACAAAAGGCTAACCAAAACGAGCGGATATTTTACGACTTGTGCCCCAAATTTTTACGAAAGATTACATTTATTTTGAATAACAAAACACAATACTTATGACTTGACTGTCATTTCAAATGAATTTCGCACACAAATCCCAATTCAATTACTAATAAATATTCGTTTATTACATGAAAGCAATTGAAAAGTGAAATGTATTGACAGCGAGTCTGGGATGAGATCCAAAAAAGTAGTTTTTTCTCAATTGAACACTAAAATAGTGTGTATTATAATAACATTGTGTTTGGTTTTGTTATGTAGATTATGTTTGGAGGGTTTGATAGGACGGATAGGTTTGACAGTAAATTATTCTGCGTTTGAATTGTGACCCAAAAATTTTCATTTAAATTAATTCAAAACGAATATATATTTTATTGTAAAACTAGACGATTAAGTGCATGTCACAAAATACATTCAATAAATTGAAAATATTTTCTAATATTGGTATAGCATAATAGGAATTCCCACAAAATTTATGATATATTATCGATACATGCAGTAATAATAATATACTAGTACAGTATTATAGTAATATTCAGTAGTCATAAAAGTTTAAATATTTAAATAAAATATACTTATATTTAATATTATATAACTTTTTTGGTGAACTAATCGATCAAATTCTTATTAATGTATAGTAAATAGTAGTCTAAATAATTTATTTGCAAATGATTTTGTTAACTATTTATTACATATAATTTATACTATGTTTCGATTTTTATTAAATATAAAGTCCATTAAAAATGAAAGTTTTATTTTATTTGCAAAATACATGTCATTTAGTCATTATTAGCTTATAAAGTTATTAACAGTTATGCGAAACGACATTAAGTGTTAATGATATTTGTTCACTGGATATCATTAACCGTTTTTTCACATCAATTTTAGTGACTTTATGTATTAATTGTTTCAACATTTAGCCACAATTTTACAGCAAACATATGTTGACATTAACTGCTATTGAGTACAATTGAGTGACTGATAAAAAACAATAAAATAGCATAAAATCTGTCGACAAAAGTAGATAAATAAATACACAGAATATTATGACTATTGAATCGATTATTCAATTCAATTGCATTAGAGGTTTGAATGGAAAACAAAACATATAACAAAAGTAATAGACTATTCTTTAAATAGATAGGACTTATTTGGACATATTGTTAGGCAACACAACAAAAAACATAACAAATTAGATGTCGAGGCCTGACATGACAGGCCAAACACTGTCCCCCTTAACGAGTGGATGAGGAATATTGTGATATTGTGTTCACTTTATATGCTGTGACTAAGTATTGCTCGCCGTATGTCGATAACAAACTCCTACTGTTTTGGTTGTAAAAGTAATAATGATTGCGAATCCTACAGATAGTATTACTGACAATATTAGCCCAAAAACATAATTTAGTTTTAGAGAGGGATAGGAGGTTCACCTCTGCTTTACTTTCATCAAGACTGACGACACCGACAGAGAGAGAGGATATTTTACGACTTGTGCCCCAAATTTTCTGATAAAAAACATGAGATGAGATCATAGGAAAGAGTTTCATAGACTTGACATTCACTGGAAATTCACGAGTAATTTATTATCACAACGAGAGAGAGAGAGAGAGAGAGAGAGAGAGAGAGAGATCCCTTTAACCAAATTAGAAGTGTTTGCAATCACGCAATGATAACATCAAATATATTGTATATACAGTATTGTCTCCAATACTACATAAATGTGTAGTGAATGTAAAAATCTACAGAAGCGAAGAACCCATGGATAGGGCGTTGAGTAGTAAACAGTTTGATATAGCAGTCGTATATTATTATACAGTTATATAAGTTTTATAAGATATTTTAAATGCATTTTCCATCACTGAATGCATAATATTATTACTCGTAATATACGGTTTTCTAATGATATTAATATAATGAGTGCGTTAAACTTATGTCTCGTATTTAAAATTCAAATAAAAATAATAACTGTTAGTTTAAAAACGTATTTCTCATATTTCCCTCATTTCTTAAGTTTAGGCCCAAAACTCATAAAAATAGAAATAAAGTTATTTTACAACAGAAAAACTTTTTTAATGTCATTTTTGTAGGAAATAAATAATTCCTTTTCTCTATTAATATTAAGTAGTTTTTACTGGAAATGAAATTCACAAATACATACGAAAGCTATGAACTAATGAACAAATAATGTCTAAAAATAGCGCACAAAACACGAAAATCTATTAAAAATTTATTTAAATTAAAATTATAAAATCCGTTTTGTAAACTAGAAAAATAAAATTTATAAATTATTCCTGGGATTTTAAAATTCACAGAATATTCTGTGTAAGTGTTTGAGCATTATGTATAGTGGAAAACCTGAACATTTTTATGATAAACGAAAGTCAACACAAAAAACACAACACAAACAGAAAAATTCATAGAAATAGAGTTGAATTGCGAGAAGAATAGAGAAAAATATTGAATTCATTGAAGAAAAATGAATTTTTATTTGTGTTGTGAAACCGAAGCAAAACACACATTGAAAACACATCTCACTGTAGGTAATGGACGGTATGTTTTGGGAATCGGGTATACATTACGAATGAGAAGTAGAAAAAGCCGCATATTTTGCACTGAATTTTAATCTAATGTCAACACACATACAGTGAGTACACGATATGTGTTTGTGCTCTCAATATATACAGTACACACAGAGAGAGCACTGGTATATAATAAAGTGTAATAGAAGTGAAAATGATTATTATGTTTGTATTGAATCAATCTTTTATGAAAAGCGACTGCTATTGCATGACTTGGAGGGACAGGGAGGCAGAGGGGAGAATGGAGAGCAGGTAATACTCCAGGGATATCGTATCAAACGTATAGAAAATATAGTTTGAATACTAGGAGTGAAGTGAGACTAAAGCATACGGAATAAAAATTGAGTGAAAATTTTCGTAAACTTCAAAAAATACTACACAATAATCGGCACACAATTTGATGGCATTAAGAGTGAGTGTTATATACCAGTGCCTTACATGCGGGGTATGTACCCATCAAATCAATTTTTCCCTTTACATCGATTCATCATTAGGCTCCGTGTGCTCGCACTCAGTCCACGGCCTATTCAAGTGTGTGTTTGCAATGAGGCTAACGGTGCCATTACATACAGAATACACAGAATTGACTCATTCATCACAATTTTTATACACAACACCAGAATTATAATGCAATGCAATCGACAGTAATATTGTATTATTGCTGATCATAAGTGGTCTCATTTGAAGTTTTGCAAAGTTTTTTACTCTAATATTATTACAAAACCTTATTATAAAAGAGTCGGTAATTAGTTGAGACGCGTCTCTCCATTGAGTGATACGTCTATTAAACATAATTAATAGAAATTTGAACTCAAAAACGTACTCATCATATGATAATACACCGCTATATATATAGTGATTTTATTTTGGGACAAAAAAGCTCATCAATAATTAAGTGGTGACTCAACTCAAACCCAGAAACCCAGCGAAAATCATGAATAACTTATTACATACCATATATACTGTATGTATATTCGTATGGTTTTTGTTGGCATCCATTAAATCATTGTTATTCACGATTTATAATCATTGCTATGGAAATGATGTTTTCTTTTCCTTTTTATCGCTCATTATTATAGCCCTTATTATTGCATGAAATGCTTTGGTTTTGGTTTTTGGCGATTTGATTGTGTCGATTGAAATATGTCTTCAAATTAAGTCCAGAAAATAAAGTAACACTTATTTGCCATTCAGTCGGCGTGTTTGGCCGGTAGTAACCAACCGCTAGTATGATATTATTGAAACATTAACGTAGCGTTCAGTTTAATGTATCGGAATCATTTTTAATCAGACAAAAACCAAAAACTAGTCCACAAAACCTACTACGGTATAAATCTGTGCTCTAAACGATTCAGTGGTTTTACTATCGGCACAGTTTAGTGCATCTGTTGCACACACACTACGGCCCCATAAGCACTCATTTTTTGTGTGTTGTTTTATCTCGAGTTTGTTATATTATGTGGTGTTTTATGTATCAAAAACGCACAATATATTGTCGTCAAATATTTAATGTGCTGTTTATGGAGAACATCTAAAGTATATAATCGTTGATCAAAATGCTGTTATGTTTGACTCGAGTTAACACTGCTTTTTAGTATACCGTACACTTTGCATTGAGTTATGTTACAGTGTTTGCTGTAATCTTTTTGTCATATATTATTTTTTAATAAAATATAAATTTTACAATTTAAGTAGTAATAGTATTATTATATTCAAATTAAATCTACTTTATTAAATTTATTGAAAAATACCCGGTATAAATAAAGTTAAATAACTATTACTGTAGATATGGGGCATACAGTAGTTATTATTGTACAGAAGTATTAAATTACAGCACTTACTATGGATTGCCATTGAAATGCTCCCCGAAAGCAGACTTACCTGCGATGCCTTATAGTGAATGCATATGTTGTCCATAATTTGATTGAGTGTTACATAAGATTGTGTTTTGAGACAAATATAGTTAGCGTTGACTTAATTGCATATCACTTGTCACTTAACATTGTGATTGATATGGCCTTTGGGTTAAAGGTTAACACTTCTAAGAATTTGCGCAACACTTATATGAATGGGATAATAAATATATCAATAAAACACATTGTAATTGTTTAGTAAAACTATAAAAAAATAATCATATTTTTCTTAAAAATTATAACAAAATATTTGAGTTATTGGAAAATCAATGTTATATGTCTTTTATTACTATATTATGAATCATTTAAAATCAATTTATGGTGACTTCTTATGTCAACAAAGTCTTAAGGTTATTGATATAAGAGTTGCCACTTAAGTCTATATCCTATGAAAAATAGTGTAAACAATTGCTTTATTAATAATTTGTGATTTAGCACAACAAATATTATTTTTGTTACACATGTTTATACCGAGTGACAATTAATATTTCAGTAATTTTATAAATTAAAGTGATTAATTAAAAGCTTAATCAAGTATAGCATAAAGTTTCCATGTTTATTTCATATTTATGTTGGCATTTATTCAATATCATAAAAATAATATGTTTATATGAAGTAAAATCTTATTTACACATAAACTCAAGTCATGTATAAATTGATGTTTGAATGAAAAATTTTAAAATAAAAATTGTTTTGTGTATATAATATAAAAACAAATGAAATCTCGTGTCAAGTAAACACTAGTGTATAGAAAGCGCCGAAAGTGTAGAAAACATTATCAGAAAAGTCTTATTAAAATGTAAGTCAGGGCTCAGATTCCGGGAGTAGTAGGGGTTTAGTCCTCTCTCTCTCTCTCTCTCTCTCTCTCTCTCTCTCTCTCTCTCGTCGTACTCTCGTATTCAAAAAGCAATTCAATATAACTTACAGAATACAGGAGACGTCGACTGAATTGAGAGCCAGTCATAGAAAATAAAGTATTACTCTCGGAGTGAGTCTTTCGCTTCAGTCAAGCATTTCAGGCATTTGTTGCGAAACTGCACTTCAATTGCAGCACTGATTCTGCACAACAACACACAAATTGAATCAAAACAAAAAAACTGGTTATAGATTATACTTCACTTCAAATAAGATAATGTTTTGAATGACATTATGAACGCCTGTATTCACTACTATATATCAAAAATTAATTTATTTAATGAAATCGTATAAAACGTAGACATAAATTGTTTATTAATTAAACTTTATTTATAGTCTTTAGAAATACACATAATATTTATTATTTACAAAAATCATTTCATAAATTCATTTTATTTTTTAGATTTTTACTATAAATATTTATTTTCAATATATATGTAACATAAGAATTTTGTATTAAATTTATGATTTATATTTAATAAATAAAAAATTTGTCAATAATTTATTTTACAATATAATATGTGGTCGTTTGATACAAACCGGACATACAATCGGATTATTATTACAGACATCCGGTGCTGTGACCGACACTTAATTGGATTGGAATTTGTGTTCAAATTATTGATTGAATTTTTAAGGCATTACTATATAAAACAATGACATATCAGACATTACATGAGATTAACACGAAATGAGTGTTATTTTGTGTAAAAGTGATGTAAAATGTAATGATTTTTGACTGAAATGTAATTAAATTCACAATTAATTTGATTCAAAACGAAGGGATGATTCAGTTGAGGGAAGGCTTTTGGAAACCAATTGTTTTGCGGTTAAGAAACAGCGAAATCTCTCTAAAGGTGGGTCGGGAGACATCATTTGTCTGCCAACACTCGACCATCAGATCGTATATCTCCTTCGGACAGCCTTCAGGTCGGGGCAAAGCCATCAGTCTCTGTCCATCCATGGCATCGGTGGTAAAGGGCTGGTAATAAATGGCTTTATTAGTGCAGTCCTGACAATGAATTTGTGGATAAAAGAGAAAATGAATATCAGATCAAAACATGTGTTTCAGAAATATTATGAGAAATGGATGAGAGATAGAGTGGAGGAAAAGAGTGGTCTAAACGTATTTCACGAGTGTTATAGTCGGCAGACAAGCACTTATCTCTGTTTAACAAACTCCTTTCTGACCAGCAGGTATACCACCATCCCAAACTCGCTTGTTATGCAGTTATAGAGGGTTTTCCACTAGGGAAACGAGTAGACATCGGACTTATTGGTGAATATGCCGTGTATTAGGGCCTCAGGACTGGCCCACCGAATGGGTTACGGAAAGCACATTAGCGAAAACAACCGATTCCGCACCCGTGGCCTCAGTGGCTAAAACTAGTCGTTTAACAAACACATTTGGTTATATAAAGACCGCCGCTACAGAAACACCTGCATAGGGTTAGTCTCCAAGTATTTCATACCCGACGCCACTTCACAAGCGATGTATATCAGCGTTGAATAGCTGTTGGAAAGCATGAGATATACAGAGAGTGTGAGACGGAGTGTGGCTTTCAATACGATTTCAATATTATTAACACTAATCACACGAAACCAATGCCTCACACATTGATTACAATGAGTTTCCCTTTCGATGTTTAATATAGAAACTAATACTCTATTTGTGACTCAACTCATGATTTGCATTTCAATGCCTTTCGTGTAATCGCTTTTGTTGGCTAAGGCGTGGGCACCGGAGTCACCGATTTTGATCAGCAAATTGTTTGTGTAAACCAATATATTTCTGGCGGCGATGTCTTTGTGGACGTATCCCAAGGTCTCCAAGTATTTCATACCCGACGCCACTTCACTCGCGATGTATATCAGCGTTGAATAGCTGTTGGAAAGCATGAGATATACAGAGAGTGTGAGACTGAGTGTGGCTTTGAATATGATTTCAATATTATTAACACTAATCACACGAAACCAATGCCTCACACATTGATTACAATGTGTTTCCCTTTCGATGTTTAATATAGAAACTAATACTCTATTTGTGACTCAACTCATGATTTGCATTTGATTTCAATATTATTAACACTAATCACACGAAACCAATGCCTCACACATTGATTACAATGTGTTTCCCTTTCGATGTTTAATATAGAAACTAATACTCTATTTGTGTGAGTTGAGTACTAAACGTAACTTAAACTAAATACTTTGTAATATAGTTATAAATGATTTGAGGGGATTGAAGATTTTTTAATTAAAAGTTAGCGTATTTTTTACCTATTTTATAATTTTATGTCATTTAAAAAATAAGTTAACAAATTATTCACTGTATAGTATTTGATAAATTGACAAAATTCAAACTTATTAAAAATATAACTTGGCTAATATTAATAACCTATATATAAAACATTAAAAATAATATGAAAACAAACCCGATTTGATTGATATCACAGTTCCTCAAGAAGTGGTTCAGATCACAGTCTCCGACCTCCAAAACCATTGCCGTGTAATCAGATGTCGTGACATAACCGAAGAGTTTAGCGATTCGTTCGCTTTTGGCGGATATAAACCATTTAGACTTCATTTCGTGGTAAAACTCATTTCTTAACTTCTCGGTCCTCAATGCCTTCAATACGACGAGTGTTTCGTCGACTACCTCTCCATCGCTGGCCTGCGATCTCATCTTATATTTGTATTTTCCGATCGATATTTCGCCAAATTTTGATGAACCAAATGGCGGACCAATCAATTGGATCTCTTCTTCGCTGATCTGAGGAATGCATTTCAGGTCAACGATCGCGTCGTTCACACCATTTGAGTATTTAAAGGACTTCATATCATTGTCAGTACCATTACTGTACTTTTTCTTCATTATAAGGCTATTTGTCTGGATTTTCGGTGATTTGATGACATCAGTGGACGCGTAATACCTTTGGCTCATGAGTTGATTGATTTGTGGCAATGGTTTTGGACTGAATTCATATGCGGTTTGTATTATAGTGTTAGTAGTGTTGGTGTTGTTGTTATTGCTGATCACCGGCACAGTGACGGTCACATCGGGAACAGCGTATTCAGGGACTGCATAATCGGGATCATTGGCTGATGAGGATCGGGATGAGTTGATGTCTTTTGGGTCGCAATACAGTGGAGATGTTGCTAAGTCCTTAAGCTATGGAAAGTATAATAAGTAATATACTTATTAGTTATCAATTGTAGATTTATAAGTATATAATCATATCATACATTACTAGACGCGACGGTATGTCCGGACTTATTATTCCGTCTCATATGCAGCCGAAGTAATACAATACTAGCGCTGAATATGATGGTGAAGACCAAT
>CAJPVJ010001579.1:0-15850 GCA_905397405.1 Oppiella nova | reverse complement strand
AAGTATCGATAATAGTAAGTAAATATATTGTACTGTATAAAGGTTTCACTAGTTTCAGTTACCTAATCAATTAATAAAACAAATGTTTATTATTAAGGCCAGGTAAACTTTGTCTCAATGATTGCTATTTTTATTTCTGTCTATTAGTGATTTACTGGATAACTTATATGCTATTAATATTTCAGTATATAATGTAATTCACACTATAAATTTATAGTGTAGATTATAATTTAGTATTAATTTATTTATTAAAATAACTAGTTTATACTTAAATAAAAAATGTTTGAAACTCGCATGTATCATTAAATAATTTTTAATTAATACCGTAATATTTATGTTTTTATAATGTTTAAACCTAATCGCTTATAAATAATCATTTAAATGCAAATTATCTCTAACCTTTAAAAAATAACAATATTAATAAAAACCGTGTTTAATTATGTTGATAGTGAATTCATATTTTAAACACAGATTTGATTACTTTTTTGAAAATGAATATAATTTCTCTATAATTACCGATAAAATAAGTTCACAAATTGATAGCTCATAGCAACAGATTACTTACGACTGGTGCCGATAATTACCACAAAAAATCCATTACCTGAGCTCATGATAGGCCTAAAACACTACAGTAGTATGTATTGAGCAATTATGTCTGATCCATACCTGGATTACCTTGATATGCCTATCCCTTTGAATACAATAACAATATTTTCATGCATGGAATTCCGTTTATATTTCTATATATAGAGTCATAATGTACTCAAACTTATGTTTACACAAGAATTTGAAAGCAATAATAATATTCTGTTTTCGATTAGTATTACTCAAGAAATACTCAAACAACTGATAACTACAAAAAGTCTTGTTTTGTTTTTTAAATAGCTATAAATTACTGTATATCGAGTTTATATTTATTTAATCTAAATATATATATATTAATTCATGTATATTCATACACACTGTCATTGAGAATGTGCATGATAAGTGGGCAACCAACATAATATTCATGCTCTCAATTTGTCAAAAATGCAATGAAATGCAATTCAGTTTAAGTTTATTTATACTTGATCACATGAATCGCGTGAACATTACTCGCAAACTTTGAGCACTAATTAAAATAAATTAATAATTAAAAGTCGGTGCAAAGTTTGACACTGATCACTTCAACTATACTTACAAGTAGTGGTAAACACATTGAGAATCAATAGGATATAAATGTTGCATTCAATAAAGTACTTTTTATTGCATTTAAATTAGACATTATTTTTTATATTAATCAAATTAACTATCGTGAAAAAACAGTTAATCAACTCCTGGGCGCTTTACATTACATATTACTTTTTAATTTAATTAAAATTACAAATATATTTATATATATACTTATAAAAAGTGGGAAAGGTCAATTAATAGTTATACAATAGTATTTTCTGTCATAATAGATCACAAAATCAATATTTAAAAACTTCATTTCAAACAATACGTGTATATAAAAAATTCCTATAAGAATATTCTGGAGAGATTCACATGAATTTAAGATCAAGATCAGATCCGGTGGTAATTCATTCATAGTAAAAAACAATTTATATTAATATAAACAAGTGCTTGATAACTTTTTCATTAAAACAAGTATAATAATTAATCCATTGTATGACTCTATTTGCAATCCAAATATAATTACAATGAGAAAAAAACTTAATTTAAAATACAACTACAAAACAGAGTCATAATTATATAATTTTTTTTGTGACAATAGGAGCTCAAGCACTGGTCTACCATATCATTTAATTTGTAGCAAAAAATATGTGCACAAAGTTTTGTGAAAATTAAAAAATGTGTAAAATTAATAATAAGAAATGAATTTATACTTAAAAAAATCAACAGAATTTGTAAGAATCCATAAAAATCGGCGGTTTTTGTGTAAAAGTTGACCGCATTTTGTGTGATTTCGTAACCAAATAAACAAATGAATCGTTTCATTAAAAAAATGCATTTTTCGGATGAATTATCAACTATCAGATGGATTTGCCGTTTAAAGCACTTGACTGGACGGACAGGTATGTGTCGGTATGTCTATGTGGTGTGAATGTATATATCATATTCAATAAGTTATATAAGTTTTACGAGTGTCTCAACTCATTTTGCGTTCATAAACATAACTTTCAATTTGTAATATAATTAATAACTATTTCTCGAATCAATTAATTAAAAAAAATATTCAATAATCTTATAACAAAACACTTAAGTTATACGACAGCCCACCCCCTGCTGTTACACCGGCGCCGTCGATGGTGTGCTCCGGGATGTCGTGTGCGATCTCTGCGCGGGCGACGGCTGTCCGTTGGGGTTATAACAGGCCATCGGAATCGTGTTGTGACCACTAGTTCGTGGCGACGGCTGTATACTATAGCTGGCCGTCGACGAGGTTGAGCTGCGCGGCTGACCACCCATGTGGTGGTGCATGTGGTGCGGGTAGATCTGGGGCGAGGGCTGGGAGCTCACCGACCCGCCGGCGCCTATCTTGTACTGACCGGTCGAGTCGAGGCTGTGCCGGGACAGAGATCGGGACGCGTTCAGCGACGATAGGGTCGACATCTTCAGCTTCGCCATGTCCTCCAAGCGGGTGATGTCCGACAGCTCCTGGTAGTTGGAGTACACGATGAGCCAGGCAAACGCGTTGACGCCGGTGAGCAAGAACCATATGATGAGCATCGCCTGGTGGTAGCCGAAGTACAGGTCCTGTTCCCCATCCCGGTGTGTAGACATACGTACAGTAAATACAAATGCATGTGATTAGAGTCTGTGTGTTGACAACCCTTTAATTATGTTTTAATAATAAGACATATCGTCTGAGAGTGAGTGAGTGAGTGAGTGAGAGCTATATATTGTCTAAAATCAGCGAACCATCACTTCGCTCATGTCTCTCTAAATTACAAAATAAAAAATAGTTTGAAAACTGTGTCTAAAAATAAATGGATTTACAAAAAAATCATTTTAATTAAATTGTAATCATTTTTAATAACAAGGAAATCATGTTTTGAAGTTTACGTACAGTATAAAATGTATACTATAAATCGTGTTGTAAAAAATATGTAAATAAGTTACGAAAAATATATTCATAAATATATAAATTAATATTCTCTCCAATGACTACATCCTAAGCGAAGCCATAAATTCAATAATTTATTTATTATTTCTAAACAAAAATGCAAACAAACACTCGCATTAACTCTTAACATAACTTTTAGCATAACTTCTCCATTCAGTCATACATTGAAACTCATAGTAAGTGTTCGTAAAGAATAATAAATTATAAATCAGTTTTTGACACCAATTCCTAAACACATTCGCAAACATTTCAGTGAAAACCAAATTCAAAATCTAGTCTTACGTTTACGAGGGACTGGAAGATAATGGTGAGAGTCCTCCAGACTATGAAGAAAGCCATGGCTCGCAACCAGTGGACAAACCTCTGCTCGTGTTCTTTGCGTAAAGCCGTCATCAGTATCAGCGACGACACCAGCAAATAGACGGCCGCACAGAACAGTATCACCGCAATGGCTATCAGTGTCCGTCGGACTAAACAAAACACAAAATTATAATCAAATTCATGACAATTCATACTAATATTAAGGGGGAAAGGCATGCATACTGTGCTGGTTTCCACTGTAGACGAATAGGAAACTAATGCCAAAACTTCGGAAATGCGTGGAACCGGGTGATGCCTCCGCCAAACAGTATGTGTCAAATATTGCCAAGCTTATCTGGAATAGGCTCTCGATCTATTGGACAGGTAGACGCAAAAAATACAGTCAAAAACAAGTTTTATATTAGAGAAAAAAAATCAATTCATTCACAACTCATTTGACAAATAAATGAAGCGTTTGTCCAGACTTTCAGGTGTTTTGTCAGTCACTGCTTAATAACAATAATCATTCACTTTTCCGTCGCTTTTCCACTCATTTTCTTATTTGTATTTAACTTTTTTCTGACATAACTTTTTTTCGTGACAGAGAAACTAAATCATATTACTCTCACACAATACACAGTCTCAACGACATTGAAGTCTATGTGTTTAGTCAACAGTCCTATGGTTTGTTAGCAATTGTCTGAAAATGTGTTCCGTTTGGCCACTCATATGAAGTGGTTGTCAGTAGTCGGCGAGAGAGAGAGAGAGAGAGAGAGAGAGAATTGTGAATAAAAATAAATATGAAAATAATTTTTTTCATTACACCGTCTGTCTGGTGGGTTCAAAATAATTATCTCATTCTGCAATCTCTCTCTCTCTCTCTCTCTCATCACTCCATTAGTCACATCGCATCGGATAATCACATCTTATATACAAAATAACTTATGGAAAGAGTTATTAAAACGAAAGCAAAAATCACTTTCATCTGTCATTAACGGCTTAAATATTTAGGCAAAGAATACACAAACACTTTCATTCATTCATTGCCTGTGAAGGGCAGACAGCACGGGGTGTTTGTGTATATAAATAGTCATTTAAATAGTATAGAGACGTCAGTATATGAATGTACAATATTTGACGGCATAAATAGTAGGCGACTATTCATTCACTTCATTGACTCAATTGTATTGAAAGTCTGTAATAACAATACATTTCTTCCGAATCTAATGACACAACAAAATTCCGGTCGTTGTCCCCAAACACCAGGCATTCAGTCAATCAATTGTAATGCCTTTTCACTATTATTTAATAAATAAAATTATATAACACTACAAAAAAGATTGCTATCAATTGTTTAATAACTTTAGTTCGTATACAAAAATGGGAATTACAGAAAAAGTAAAGGATTTTTATATGCATTTTATGTATTATAGTCACGAAATCTGTATTATTTTTGGCGTATTTGCCATAAAAGTTATATAAAACACTATCAAATATTTCTAAACTTATAATTTTGTTTATAATTCATAAAATGTATTTCAAAGGGATTAGATTAAAATCGCATATGAATTATAAATTATAATGCAAAAACTTTTTTCCAACATACATTTTTGTATGTTATGATATCATATATGTTGTTGAATCTCACAAAACATGTATAAGTTCTTGAATTTCATAAAATACCCATTAAACCAGAATTACATATAAATATGACAAATGAAAAACTCACATAAAGTGTAATTCAATACACAGTTTCAATGACTTTTCAAAAAATCTAATCTAATAAAGTCTAAGTCATTAGAAAACTCAATAAAAATTGAAACTCAAAAAAAGATTCACAAAAAAACGAAAGGGTTTTTCACATCACAAAAATCACTTAACTTATCGTAACTACAACTACAGGTATAACTCATTAATTAATTCAGTCATACATACGTTAGTGTAGCAAACAATTCAAACCTACATAATGCATTTTATGTATTATAGTCACGAAATCTGTATTATTTTTGGCGTATTTGCCATAAAAGTTATATAAAACACTATCAAATATTTCTAAACTTATAATTTTGTTTATAATTCATAAAATGTATTTCAATGGGATTAGATTAAAATCGCATATGAATTATAAATTATAATGCAAAACTTCTTTTCCAACATACATTTTTGTATGCTATGATATCATAAATGTTGTTGAATCTCACAAAAAACATGTTTAAGTTCTTGAATTTCATAAAATACCCATTAAACCAGAATTACATATAAATATGACAAATGAAAAACTCGCACAAAGTGTAATTCAATACACCGTTTCAATGACTTTTCAAAAAATCTAATCTAATAAAATCTAAGTCATTAGAAAACTCAATAAAAATTGAAACTCAAAAAAAGATTCACAAAAAACGAAAGGGTTTTTCACATCACAAAAATCACTTAACTTATCGTAACTACAACTACAGGTATAACTCATTAATTAATTCAGTCATACATACGTTAGTGTAGCAAACAATTCAAACCTACATAATAAAAGTTAATTGCAATTACTATAATAATATGTAACTATGATATCACACACACAGAGTCATAATAACCACACAAATATTACTTAAAAACAAAAAAATATAATTAAAATTGAATTCAATTAACACTAAAAAACTTTTCATAACACTATCGACGGATCAATGTCTGGATTACTGTCACCAACACTGTAAGACACAAACACTGGACACCAGACCAGATGTGAACCACCAAGAGGTGATCCACGAGGTGATGCACACTCGTGAGCGCACACTTACCAGGGTATAAATGGCCGCTAAATAACTGCCTTTCTGTAAGTCCGTGAAGAGGGCGTTCCGGATGACGGGCCTCCGCTCCCACCACTTGAGCTTCACTTTACGACTTCCAGCTAAAGTCCTGGATCTAGTGGTGGCTATGGATGTCGTACTCCTGGCGCCATACGAGTGTATGGACGACGGCATCGCTGCTGCTGGCGATCAACCACTCCTGGAGGAGATAAACCACTTCTTCGCGCACCACTCAGTTGTCTCTGTCAAGCGATGGTACGGTATGAGAGACACCGTCTGTCTGTACGACTCATGCGATTACGCGGTGGACACAAGAGGTGCGGCGATGATATATACGCTGAAGGCTCGCGCGGGAGGTACGGGATCTCTACCACTATCGATGCATATGTATTGACACAAACGCTGAATCTATTGGGGATTCAAATGACAACAAACACTGAGAAAAATGGCGTGAATTGTAAGGGCGAGGCATACATACAGGTAGGGGTCACGTGAGCACAGGTGTGCACAGGTGCCAACTGCACAGGTAGGGAACGGTAGGTGTGTGTCTGCGTGTGTACGTCACTGGTATGAGAGTGGCGGACACGTGTGGTAAGCATTTCTTATAGACGTTGAGAGTTTAAAAAAGTTTTTTAATGAGTTTTTTGAGCGAAATCTTTGCGGAGAAAAGTTTTGCGGAAAAGTTTGGCGAAGTTTTCGTGTTTGAAGTTTCAAAATATGAGCCCTTATTATGTGATAATAGATGATAGGCATAGGAATCGGTGGATACCATTGGATGCCTACATATACTCGACTCTCTAATGAGTTATTTATTTGATTGAAATGTTTGTTCAAAATAAGGTTATCTGCAAAAAGTCTGTCAAAATCATTGCATTATTGATATCGCATTCGCAGCGAAACGCATATTTCATAACCCATTCAATGGCTACATAATAGTCACTATTCATCGCATATTTGTCGCGATTTCGGTGATAATCCCGTGCAATGAGTGGCCAATTAGTGGCCGAATCGGTTCCCAACCGTGAATCCAAAGTGGATGTCGAGAAAGTCGTGTGGATTGGGGTCCTAATCGTCACCGTTTCCATACCATTCCTCATGACACTCATCGGTAAGTCATATCTACATAAAAGTCTTAACTAAAACTTTCAAAAACTTTTCGCAACTCCCTGTTTCCCCACACATAGCACTGGTACACATAGACGACTGTCCCCATCAGCCCTACATCCCTATCTGGATATTGATGGCCGGCATATCCATGAGTATCAGTAATATCATCAATACGGCCGACAAGTACTCACCACCGAAACAGTCATCATATAAGCGCCGGAAGCGTATAGTCGGCGCCCTTAACCTCATCGCCAACTGCTTCACAATAGCCTGCTTTGTGTCCGGTATGCTATGCCACATACATGTCCCCTCTGACCTAACTATATGCTTATACCCCCGACGGACAGGTGGCATATGGGTGTACGGCCAGCCGAAGCCCTCGCACACCACTTCCAGCGCCGACTACTGTAACCCAACGCTCTATGGGTTCGCCTTTTGGTTACTAAACCTGTCGCTAGTGTTCATCGTTTTGCTAATCATTACGATATGTATCGGATTTGCGGTGAAAATCATCAAAAACTCCAAATAAGTCATTATATACAGCAACCAAACTGTGCTAATCTAAGCTAGTCAATTTTCTGGTTCCCATCACATACCGGTGCTCTAGTCTATTATCAGTACCTTTTTTGGGACGTGTTATGCAATGTATTTAATTCATGTGATTATAGTTTCGCTTTTCAATGACTTTTCTACGTATGTTTTATAATATAATAAAGTTTTATAAAAAGTTTTTTGAATTAAATTAAGCAAAGCATTAGTCATACGATAAGTACTCGACTTTTTCGCATAAGTTTTACGGATTTTCCCATTTATTTGCACTTTCGCTTAATTACATTCGCAAACAATGTTACACTAAACCATTACTTACACCCCTTCGAACCAACTTCTATAGTAATGTGCGCCAAATGTCGTGAAACTCATGCAATCCCACATAACACGTGTCACGTACTGTATGAGCGTTTGCGTAAAAAAACGGATTATCAGGACGTAATTGACGGCAAACTCCTCGCTGTAAAAGCCCTGAAATTCCTCGCATATGCCCCGCAAACACCCCAAACACTACACACAGAAAGTTAGAGTAAAATCCGTACTAACGGTCGTATAATAGCGCTCAACGAGAAAGCGGTTGACAGACGGGCACTGAGTCGGCGCCACTGACGCGCAAACACCCCAACACTCACCACAAAATCCCCGCCCTATGCCTCACCCATTGATAGACTAGTGTTGAATGGCATGACTCATGCACTGTATGTATGCATAGCGAGTGTGTATAGCGCTGTGTATATGCACTGCAATCGTATAGTGGCTCTCATTGTGAGTGTCATAGAGTTAACCATTTTGTGAGACGACCACCGATGGGATCCATACGCAAGAAGTTGGTGATCGTGGGCGACGGCGCCTGCGGTAAGACATGCCTACTCATTGTGTTCAGCAAAGACCAGTTCCCCGAAGTGTACGTCCCGACCGTCTTCGAGAACTACGTGGCCGACATCGAGGTCGACAGCAAACAGGTATGTATACAATACACCACTACTGTCACTACCGACTGATCCATTGTGTTGTTGACACTCACTATATGACTATGACGTGAACGACAGGTCGAGTTAGCCCTTTGGGATACCGCCGGACAGGAGGACTACGACCGACTGGTGAGTACACTAAACCCATACCACCGATACAGACACTAATCCCATTGATATCTCGATGACTATGGCGTGTATAGCGGCCGCTGTCATACCCGGACACCGACGTCATACTCATGTGCTTTAGTATCGATAGCCCGGACTCTCTGGAGAACATAATGGAGAAGTGGACGCCGGAAGTGAAGCACTTCTGTCCGAACGTACCGATCGTATTGGTGGGCAATAAGAAGGACCTGAGGAATGACAACAACACGATCAGGGAGTTGGCGAAGATGAAGCAGGAGCCTTGGAGAAGTGGACGCCGGAAGTGAAGCACTTCTGTCCGAACGTACCGATCGTATTGGTGGGCAATAAGAAGGACCTGAGGAATGACAACAACACGATCAGGGAGTTGGCGAAGATGAAGCAGGAGCCCGTGCGCAGTGAGCAGGGTCGCCTTATGGCCGAGAAGATCAACGCCTTCGGATACCTCGAGTGCTCGGCCAAGACCAAGGAGGGCGTCCGCGAGGTGTTCGAGATGGCCACCAGAGCCGCCCTTCAGGTCAAGAAGAAGAAGAAGAAGCCCTGTCTTATCGTTTAGGACCTCTTCGTGTGGTTCTGTTATCGATGGTTTCAACACAAATCCCATATATTATATGCGATCTGTCATTGTATTGACAGTTGTATGCACTCTTAGCTCTTTGTAATAATCGTTGGATTATTGGTCTCGCGTTTGATAATAAAATGTCATATTTGGTCACAATTTGCCGTTTTTTTGGTGGTGTTGTGTAACAACTTGTGTTTGTAATGTGTGTTTGATTTGATTTAGTTTTTTGTTAGTGAGAGTCTATTTGATGCTCACAAGTGTTTGTTGTTTTATGAATGGGAGGCGTATGAATGGTATGGTATCATAAAAAAGTGATAATAGGTTTGTAGTGCGAAAGTTGGGGAAAGTATGCGATTGTAAAGTTAGTGTTGAGTAACGGATTTAGTGGTGATTTTCTGCTGTGTATACTCGACACTGGGTTTAAGTATGATTTTAAACATGTATTTAATTTGTTTAAAACTAATGAATCCATGGTTTAGTGAATCTAAGCGTAAATTGATGACAATTAGTGGTCGCACTGCAGTCTATGAATGCAATGCAAAAGTCAAGTGAAGTGTTTTGGCTATAAATAGGCAGTGAAGTGAACTGCCAGTCACTGCTATGACTACAACACAAACACAACACAAGCACTGATCACATGTTTGTCTGTTTACCACTTATGCCATGAATTGTCTCATCTGTCGCTCGTATGTCACCAGATCTGCGGCCAAATGTGTGGTCAATAGGCTAACAAACCACTGCCAGAGGCGACTCGCCATCACATCCACTACAAGAACTATGTGGACATTGAACTCACGCGTGAATCCCTTTCTCAGTGATAGTAACCGCAATCGGTGCTCATATCAGGTGTCCGTCAGATGTCTGTCCAAAACGAAGGACAAGCCGAAGGATAAGAAGAAGGGATCCAAACCTAAAGTAGTCTTAAGCGATGAGGAGATGAGTGAATTGATACCAATCTCTGAGCTGAAGATTGAGTTGAATTCAGTGACTGATCGCTTCCGACAGGACTTGATAGCCAATGTCAGCGTCCGAAGTAATCCGCAGTCCATTGAACAGTGAGTATAAGACAATCGTATATCTTGTATATACCACTAACTGATCCATGGGTTTGTCCAACAGTCTGGTGGTGGACATGAATGGCCAGAAGCACAGTCTCAACGAATTGGCACAAATCAACCGCAAGTCACCCCAATTGGTGGTCATAAACATGGCGTCCACTCCGGAGGCCATCAAACCGGTGCTGACGGCGCTCGCGGAGTCCGGTATGAACCTCAGCCCCCAACAGGAGGGCACTGTGCTGTACGTACCGATCCCGAAGGTGACCCGTGAGCACCGGGAGGGTCTGGCCACTAATGCCCGGACAATGTGCCAGAAGGCCAAGGATGAGCTCAAAGCCATTCACTCGTCGTTCGCGGCGTATGTGAAGAGGCAGAAGAGGGCGCAGGTGTCCGAGGAGTTGATCTTCAATGTGAACCAGAATCTGAAGCATTTGATCGATGATAGGCTCCAAGAATGCGATCACATATTGGATCAGAAGCTCAAAGAGTTGTTGAACTGATGGCTGAGTTGTGGGATAATGAGTGTGCGAATGATTGGCGCTGAAGTTGTGATGATTTTCGTGTCAAATATTATAAATTAAAAACCAAATGATGTATGGATTGGTTGAATGAGTGGCAAAAAAGTTTGGATAATGTGTTGGTTTTTGAAGTCATTTATTGTATACAATATATTATTAGTGCAAAAGTTTTATGAGATATTGTGTTAATTAGTGAATTGAGTATCGATTATATAATTTTACAATAAAATCAATTCATTTCATATTACAGTAAAAGATATTGAGTTTGAATTTTTACATAAAAAACTAAACTTTAGGGGTATTTGCAGTCATATCAGTGGTTGTGTTCAGTGTTTGGGCGACCATTTAGGGGTAGTCTTGACGGGTCCGCCACTCCTATCACTGACACTCTCTTTGCTGTCTTTAATGTCTATCTTTGCGTCCGATTTATCACTTCTAACCGTTTCTTCGCTTTTGATGTAATTCTTGTGGACTCCAAAGGACTTGACGTCTTTGGAGTTAGACTTCAGAGTCAACAGAATCTTAGTCTCCATTATCCTTATGAATGAGTCGACGACATTGACCTCCTGTTCCAGTTGATGGACATTGACGTACAGCGCGTCCACCGACTCCTCCATCTCTTCCACACTAAACAACACGTCTTTGGAGTCGATCTCCAAATATACGGACGATTTGGGAGCAGTTGTGAAGGGACTGGCAGTCAGATCGCTATATAGCGAGCAAATGGTGTCGAAGTTCTTCTCCTGTTGTATGATCGACACCAACGAACTGATGATCGTTTCGGTCACCACTTTGTCGCTCTTGAGATCAGTCCTCTTCCTCATCGCCTCCTTCACGACTGCCTTCAAGTCTTTGCGTCTCTTATCGATGTCCTTAAAGGTGTCGACAATGCCGTTAGGATTGAGGGCATTATTCCTCTTCAGTATTGTCTCGAGTTCTGCCGGATTTTCATATAGTTTGCAGTTTTCTATGGTTTCGCTTATATATCGCTTTTCGTCATCACTTTTGAGACAATACTTCTGGAGATATGATTGGATTCTCTCCTTATCTAAGTCCACATCTTTTGCTGCATTAGTTTTGGCCATAATTTCTGTGGTTTAGAGTCTAAACTAAATCTAGTTTTTGTATGTTTTGAGAATTAATTTGCAGAAAATCTAACGACAATTAACTTCACTTGAAATCAATAGACTTATTATAAGCGCGCTCATTATTTAGCATAAAATACTGTATTATAAACGGCACTAAATGTTAAATCGGTTGGAAAAATAAAATACAAACAAAGTACAGTACAATATTTGAATATTCAGTGAATACTGTACAGAAATAATAGTTCAATTCAGTCACAGTTTCCAAGTGATACAGTAGAATATCAGGGTAATTTGATATCAGAGTATATATCAAGCAAGAATCGCACACAAGAATTTGCGTTTTTGATGTAATCAAGCAAAAACTTGTCCTAGTTGTGCCTGTCCTTAGCGGTATATTAATTGAAATGTTGGCTAATGAAGTTTTTTTTGTTAATTTATAGATATTTGAGTAAATTTTTTTGGTGTTGATAGCCCTGTGCTGCACCGGTGCTCTGTTGGCCTATTTCTTTTTTCCCAATGAATTCAAAATGAATTTAATGTTCATTTGTTTAAATGACTTTTTTATACAATTGATTAATATTTAAAGTTACAATAATTTCTTTATAAATTTTATTGAAAATTACAAATTAAATGAAACAAAATCAAATTGAAAATTAAATAAATAATATTAAATACAGCATGTTTGTAAAAACTCACAATATTTACACCTTCTATATTCATTATATTAATGATGTTTGAGATTACAATTTAATATACAGAACAGTATAGCAAATAGTGATGCGATAACCAGCACCCACAGCGTGTTAGGGAATGACATGGCTTATAAAATGTAAATATCACCTAGCACATACCATACCCTTAACACACTATGGACACTGGCTAAATTTGATGGCCTATTTGCAAAGGTTATCATTATTGTATAAATGAAATTAATCTACTTTTGTAATTGTAGATAAATTTTACTTTTAATTAACATTTTCCCACAAAACATATTTTCACTAAAATATACTCAATTACCGAGAGTTTGTGTTACAAACAAAAAGGATTACAAATACAATGAGTATAACATTAAGTTATTTACTGTTATTCACACTTTTAGGGCTCCTCTACGGGGCCATACGGGTGGCGAGAAATGCCCGACCGATGATCATATGGTTGTAGACATGAAATGTTTGCCCAATTGTATGAATGCCCGACAAAGAGATGAACACCCGTTGCAGGGGGTTGTCAAGGGATGCCGACAATACTTTATAGACTGTCTGACCGACTACCTGTGCTCCATGAAAACACCATCCAATGTGCTTATACTTTGTGAGCATGGTCATGTCACACTCTAACACCAATCAATGTGCAGTGATTGCATACATCAGTGATCAGTTCAATACAATTGCCGTATTTATGTTATGATTGTTTGACAGTCAGCTATACTTTAATGAGAATACAATTGTTATGTATTTTTGTGATTTAATGATAACTTTATTACACATAAGAATGTGTTGTTTAGTAATAGAGGTATAGTTAGCACATGTGTTCACTATTTTATAATTAATTGATTGACTTTTAGTTTTAATTAAGATTTTTTAATTGAGTTTATTTAATGTAGCATTTGGTGTGCATTTGTTTAAATGATTTTTATTCAATTAAAGAATTTAATGTTATAATAATTACATTATAAAAGTCATTGAAAATTACAAATTAAATGAAACAAAATTAATTTTGCCAAATGGCCAGAAAATGAGCAAAGTTTACAAAAACAGTGATATAAAGCGGATTAAGAAAAGTAGGACTACTAAGAGCCCGGTGCCCGTCAATGTAGTGAATATATCCGGGAGTCAATCGTTTGTGTTACGACCTAGCTCAGTGCTCGTTGCCATACCTAACTCACAAAGCAAATCATTATAACAAACTTTGTTTTTACAAACTTTTATGAAATTTCTATTAATAGTATAAACTGTCATAAGTTATTATCAGTGAATAAATTGTATTTTGTTTTTTAATGAATTTATTGTGTGTTTTGTTTATAATTAACTAATGATCTGTTACTGCAATGTTTGAAATATGTTTTAGTGTTACTGTATTTGAGGAATATATTACTTTGAAAATTTTCAAAGACTAATTAAATTTAATAAAATGAAAATGTTACAACTTATTTGTAAATTTCTGAAACCTTAATGCAATATATTTATTAAATTAAGCAAATTAAACTGGGCAAATGTGTCGATTTAAAACAAACATATCAATCAGATATAGGACCTATATTATAGGTATTGGTATTAATAATACTATTATTATTTGATTATAAATTGATTTATACATAAAATGACAGAAAATATACAACTATTGTTTAAAGAGATAGTTAAATATTAGACAACATACTTTTTCATTGCCTATAAAGTACTGTACATCTATAAGTATATTTTTGTATGATTAAAACTAAACAAAAATTATTTTAAATACAATGTTTTTAACTAAAGATATTTACAGTTAATTAACTAGGAAATAATTGAGGTTAATACAAATAATTTGTAATAACATTAAATAAAATTATTTGTTAATTTTACTTTTAAAAGTAAATGTATTTACAACTTATTAGATGTATCTATGTATTTCATTGAATTAACTTGCTAAATAAATATAATTATATTATTATTGAATAAGTAAAATAAAAAATTGAATTTAAATTTTAAAATTCAAACTAATAAGTTACTCAAACTCAACAAAATTGTTTAATATTATTTGAAATTCAAAACCTATATAAAACACAGAATGGGTTGATGTGCAGGCTAACATTTATGGGGTTTACCTATTTGGCACTGGTAGGGCATCCATAATTTTGTGTAATTAAAGTACTGTATATGCAATAAATAAAGTGTAATAAATATGATTACTGTATACATATTATTAAATTTATTATGTAATTAATTCACAATAATTATAATTAAAGCAAATAATTTAGATTCATATGAGATAAGGAAAATAATTAAAAAATATTAAACTACTTAAATAACTTTAAATCACAAATATAGCTAATCTAAACATGATTGAGAATAACACAATAATATAATATTATCATATCATGTCATGTTATATCATATTATGTTATTTGCCATTATATGATATCGCAAGTTGGTTTTTTAGTAATTGCTAAATTTTTGCGGTTTGAAAAATACTAAATTATTTATAATGAATTCAATATTAATTGGTAATATATTTTTTTATTATAGAAATGTAAATTGCATTTATTGAATATTGTATATCTATGGAAACTATTTCATAAAAATAGCATGAACCAATAATTAATTTAAAATACTTTATGGTATAATTAAAATTGTGCTGTTGATAGCTATTTTAAAATTCAATTTTAATAAAATTTAATATTAACATGTTTTTCAATTTCAGTTTCGAAACTCTAAATAAATAAATAATTTAAACTAGTACAGTAATTACTATTTTATTGATTGTAACCATAGCAAAAACTCTCTATCATGAAACAAAACTAGCATAAAATATGAGTTACCATATTAAATTAGTGAATATATAAAACCATAGTTGGCGTAATTATACTTATAATTAGTTATTATAATTATAATTGTAATAATACTTTATTATCAAGGAAATCATTTTATTATTATTTCATTTA
>CAJPVJ010001578.1:0-15855 GCA_905397405.1 Oppiella nova | reverse complement strand
GGCGCCGGTATCGCCAAACTGTTCTCACTATTGGGCGCCAGTGTTGTGGTCACCGGGAGGAACGTCTCACGTATTCAGAGTGTGGCCCAAGAGGTGCAACAATTATCGCCAACTAATCTAAAGGTAAAGTTTTTTTTACAAAAAATAAACAAGACTATCAGTCATTATGTAATCAATCGATGCAAAAGGTTTACATAGGTATACCTACTCTGTAATACAAATGTCAATTGAATTATAATATAATTTATATTTATTATTTATAAAATATAATAGATTTTATTACAGTTTGTACGCAAGTTTATATTAAAAAGTCGTACTTTTTTAATTTATAATTTTAAAAAATATAATATTTCCAAAAACAATTAGATAATAAACTAGACCTCACATTTGCTAAAATAATCACACAAAGAAAAATGGACCAGACTAGGTTAAAATGTTTTAAAATACATATTATATAAACAGATGGACGTGTGATAGCCAATAGATAAAATGCGAGCTAAAGTTATATTTTTAAAATTTATCTTATTATTTTTTACAGTCTGTTTGTAACATAATACAAACGATTATCCAAATAATTAGTATAAAATTTAATTTATTAATTTTTAAAATAATTACAATTTTAGCACAATTGTCTAAAACATTAGTTCTACACAAATATAGAGTTAACATAAGTTTATAAACATAATATTTAATAACTATTACAGTGAATTAGCTGCAAACTAAATCATTATAAATTCAATCAATTAACAACACCAGGATTAGTTTAAATATAAAAATTAAACATAGCGAAAGAAGCTCCAATTTTAATAATAAAACTATTATAAATGAACATGCTAAAAATTATTAAAATTTTATTACAGTCTATGAATTAAGATACTTACTTTTCTAACTTGTCTAAAATGTTTCAATTATTTTGACAGCCATTACAAGTGGCGGCCGATTTGCGTGTCGACGCCGATGTTGAGCGGCTATTGAACACTACTATCCAAACGTATGGCCGGTTAGACGTACTCATCAACAACGCCGGTATCTATCCGTCCGACACAATCACTGACGACATCTTTCTGTCGCATTACGACGACGTGTTTGCAACCAATCTGAGGGCTATGGTTAAGCTCATCAGTCTAGCCGTTCCCCACCTCATCGAAACACACGGAAACATTGTCGACATCTCGAGTGTCGCTGGAATTAACCCGGTAAGATTCATAAAGCTTAGTTATTTATTTAAGCTATAAGCAATAATAATTATATAATAGAATTAAGTGCAACATATTTGAACACAGTAAATTTCGAAAAATATTTTTTAACTTATATTATTTAAAAATATTGACCAGTTTTGTAATTATAATATAATGGAAATGGTATGTTTTTTGTAAATTATAATACAATAGAAAAATACAAATTATACATTTATATTTACATACTTAAATTATTTTAAATATTAGTTTATAAACTGTAACTTTTTACAAAATATTTCTATTTTGTCTTTTAAAATATTTTATTATTAATTATTGGACATGAGCTGAAAATACTTTTTTAACGAATTATACCAGTAGGTTTAATAATTGAAATAATTATAATTACGATTATACTTTGACATAGACTGCCCCACAACTAGCCTACAGTACCTCCAAGGCTTCAATCATGCAATTGACGAGAAGTCTGGCGCTTGAATTGGGACCCCTGGGTGTTAGAGTCAACACAATCAAGTGAGACATACACACCGTATAAGTTATAGCATAAACAATATTCATTTCAATCATTTTCAACCCTAAAGTCCCGGTGCGATAGCCGTCCAGCGAATCGTCGACAACTTCAAGGCGGCGTTGGATGTGGTCGTCCCTAAGACACCCCTCCGTAAAGCCGGTGAACCCCTGGACATCGCCAAAGGGGCCATATTTCTAGCTTCCAGTGACGCCCAGTTTATCACCGGTGCCAACCTGGTCATCGATGGTGGACTCGTGTACAACGACCCTGTTTATTTCAAATAAGCGTAGTAAAGTAATTAGTTTTTATTTGTAATAAAGTCAAATAAAAATTGTTTTGTTTTTAAACGCAAATATAATAATACAATCAATACAGATTTAGTTATAAGTATTACTCATGCTGTATGTTATTTAAAAATTATTTTATCAAAAACATTTTATCGTGTATTTACACAAGATTTTAACAAATAAATCAATAAATTGTTTTTAATGCAAATTGTATTTGAAATAAAAATTTATCATGCAAACTTCTATAAAACATTAATCATAAAAAATAGTTTACAATAATGTTTTCATATACTATATAATTATATACTATAAATATATGAAAACATTTTTAAAATAAATATATCTATCTAAAAACATTAACCTTAAAAACCTTTTGTAACTCAAAATAATGTAAATCAAAAATAATTTTATAATTGCCACTGGTCAGGTGGGACATTTAAAATAATTTATATTTATTAGTATAATTATATCATACTTTAGCAGAAATTTTGAAAATTTTGTATATAACTGCATAAGAATACACTTTTTCAACATTACCATGTTAATTATGATATAATTTATTTATATGGTTATTATTAGCTATCTACTGTTTTTGCGAAATTATTTTGCATAAAATTAATTATATATTTATGTTACAGTTTTTATAACATTTTGTATTTAATTATTTTTAAAAAATAAATAAAGATATTGCTATTAATGTTAAGTGTATATTATGCGTATGTACTGGTATATCAGCATTTTAAAATGATTATTTGGTATCATAATTAGAAAATTACCTAAAAATTATTAATATATTTTTTATTTATGTAAATAATATAATAATTATTTGTGTTTACTTATTCGGTTGCCTAGTTCCTATTATTTTAATTTGTACTAGCATAAAATTTTTAAAAATCTAAAACTTTTTATTTGTTAACAGAAGTCAACTCATAAATTTTGTTATATTAGATATAAATACACTGTTATGCCTATTAATTTTTATACATGTATATGATATCTGGTTACAAAAATTAAAACCTTTTTATAAAATAGAAGTAACCAGTTTGGTTTTCGCAATACAAATGTACAATGTAATAAAATAAAAATAAATAGATAACTCATCCATTACAATTATTTACTTCTTAACACAATGATAAGTTTTATATACAAAGCAATGACATTTAGGTGCATTGTCATTTATTTGACACATGCTATTTGATTTGTATCACATGTAACTATGATATTATATTATAATTTATATCAATAAATATCTTACTATAAAGACTATAATAATCCATTTTAAACTTAAAATAATAATTTTAATAGTTTTATTTATATATAAAGGTACAAGTTAATACAAATACAAGGAAGTTACTATATTATAAAACATACTTCAGCATGCTTAACAAAATTAATAAAAACCTTATAATTGCAACTACCAATGTAAGTAAATAGATAAATAAATACTAATCATAATTAATTTGAAACCTTATAGTAAATATATTTAAAATGCACCTTTATAATATAACAGCAACCACCATTTGTGACAATACATAATAATACTCGCACTAATACACTGGAGCTATTAAATGGCCTGGATGTCGAAATCATAAACATAATGCAAAACTTATTAAATTTCACGTACGATGTCATTGAAGCTAAACAGATTTATGGTTTTAAACTATCCGACAATAATTGGACGGGCATTATAGGGATGCTCAATAGAAATGTATTAATATAAAAATACATACTGTAGTTACTAATTGAATCATAAAATAATTTATTTTTTATCTAGCAAGCTGATATAGGATTTGCCGGGATGTTAATGAAAAATAATCGTGAAGAGGTGGTAGACTTCACTTATCCCTATTTTATAGAAAGGGCTACATTTACGGCACCGTTACCTCATTACAAACACTTTGCAAACTTATTCAAAACGTTTGATACGAGCGTTTGGTTATCGATTACGGCATCAATAGTCATATTACTTACTCTGATAACTATAATATCAAAAACACAGATCCCGTCATCATGGAGAATAATTACCTTGCTATTATATCAAGCATGTAAGTGGAAACATATGAATGTTTTCAAGATTAGACTATTATTGTGTACCTGGTTATTAACATGTATTATATTGGCATCGTGTTATGGAGGGTGTGTTTACTCATTGCTTACATATCCAAAAGTCATATCCCAACTATCGTATTTACTTGATCGATCCAACCAGTCGCTATTAGCAAACGTTAACTAATGTGTATTTCGGTTACTTAATATAGTTTATAATAAGGTCCATTTAAATGTAAATAAGTTTAAAATTTTACAAAAGCATTATTAACTATAATTGCGTTTAAATTTAGGGTAAAATCGATGATAAACTAAACAAGCAAATTTTATCAAAAATCAAAGTGGTTAACAATGGATTTGACTTGCTCAAAAACACGAAAAATAAGTACTCGTACATAGCCAGGCGGTTATATTTGTGGTACAACTTTAATTTGTACAATATTAAAAACTATTACATACCAGCGATAAACGACTATACTACTTTTGTAGTGGGATTCGTATCAATTGCATTACCAAAACATTTTCAATATAAACGTGAATTCAATATAGTGTAATTAATATTTATATACTTGGTGATAAATATTTATATAGTTTTATTTTTGTCAATAGTTTGACGCGAATACATAACTCAGGATTAATGAGCCATTGGTTCAGGGTCATGAAATTTGGGATTACGAATAAATTTAGACATAGATCTTATCATAAATTATCAATTAATTCATACATGTCAGTAATTGCTCTTTATACATTTGGATGCTTATTAAGCATGGTCGTATTCATAATGGAAAGATATTATTTCCTAGTAGTTACAAAAGCCATTCATCGAAGTCACAAAATATTATTAAATTTTTATCATAAAATACAATTAAGATACAATCAATCTATTATAATATAATATATTAAACCATCATATCTTATAATAATGTGTTAAATTATAAATCCATAATTTTCAGAAAGAAAACCAAACAATGAAATAATCTAGAAATAAAATAATATTGCATTATAAACAATTTAAAACTATATTTAAAATACTAATATTGCACAAATATAAAATACATATTAATCCTAATTAGCTAATTAACATTAAACATTACAAACCAATTTGCAAATAACCTTAAGTTTGTTACGGATTCTCAATGAATACAAATCATTTGAATGCAACGAATACTTCACCAAAAATCGATACAATATTTTATGCGATTTTCTCGCCTCATAATTGACTGCAGAGGCCGTGAGTATAATGACTAAAAATAGGGCCAAAACTATGGTACAGATATAAGCCATCAATATTTTAAAATCCAAATCTTCAACGACAATAAATATGGCCAAGAGTATAATAGTGATTGAGCCAAAACAAAACCAAAATAATAGCAAAAACTTGGACCAATACGTGATATTATACTCATTAATATCCGAATAAATTTTATTTAATTTACTAAATATTTTATGAATATTTATTTTTTTCCCATTCAGTATAGTATTATTAATGTATTTGATTTCAACCCAATCACCCTGCGCATACGTTTCAACGATTCAGTAGCCGAGTATTAAAAATAAGGTATTGGCGTTTAGGATAAGCGCCTGGTATGCGCACAAGTATGTGACCCCCGAAAGTAGTGGTTACAGTTTTTGTGATGAGTTCTGTTAACTATTACTGTATTACTAGTTATGAATGCCACCAATGATCACGTATCCAGTACAAAATGAAAGTCTATGCTATTCTTAGTAAAATTATGTAATTTTAATAATAATTTAGAAATGTATGTATTTAATCTAAATAATTATTAAGCAACATCTTACATGTGATAAATATATAGAATTTCTATTTACTAAACAATTTCATAAATGTGTAATATGTCCTATAATATCCTATAAAATAATGATATACAGAGATAATTTAAATTCTCCTAAGAAAATTACTAAATATCAGATAAATTGATTAAGATTGATCAAAAATATTGTTAAAATAAATGAAGATAAAATTTTAATATTTAAAATAATAATTTAATTTTTGTCCTCCAATTCTCCTCCAGAAAAAGTCTAATTTTCCTTTCTATCCTCCAATCTCGAAAAAAGTGTTGGCAACACTACGTTTAGGACATCTATTGTGCTAATGTTTTTTGTGTACATTATTTTTAGATCAAAGTACTCAATTAAATAAATACAATACGAAAGTTTACACAATAAACATTACAATAGCACATGACATAAAATAGTGCAACTATCAAAACCAAATACAGTATTATTATTGAGCAAATGCAAATAAAATTTCAAAACTTTTACAATTGTATCATTGCATAAAAGTCATTTATACACATGATTTTAAGGTTATAATTTAAAAACTCAAAATTATTTATAATGCGACTAATTAATAAGAAACTAATTATAGCAACTGTAGATGTGAGTAAATAATATGTTTATAAATATATTTTTAAAAATATTCATGATAGAGTGGTCCATACGCTATTTTGGGGACAAATATTAAAACCAATAAAATTGAATTAATCGACGGATTTGATGTTAAAATTATTGAAATTTTTCAAAAGTATCTAAACTTCACATACGATGTGATTGACTGCCATAAGGACTGGGGTGTAAAACTAGCCGACAATAACTGGACAGGTATTATGGGAATATTTTGCGGACAAATATTCAAACCAATAAAATTGAATTAATCGACGGATTTGATGTTAAAATTATTGAAATTTTTCAAAAGTATCTAAACTTTACATACGATGTGATTGACTGCCATAAGGACTGGGGTGTAAAACTAGCCGATAATAACTGGACAGGTATTATGGGAATGCTGCACAGACAGGTAATTAAAATAGTAGTTATATTTTAGTTTTAATAATACAATGACAATGTCTACATTTTCATTTAATTTCTCTAATTTATTAATATTAATGCAGCAAGCTGATATTGGCATAACTGGTGTTTTGATATCTAATCAACGCTTAGAAGTTGCCGATTTTACCAAACCATATTTAATAGAGATTCACACGTTTACATCACCTATGCCCAGGCAGAGTCACCTTGTTAATCCATTTAAGATATTCGATCCATTTACCTGGCTACTTATCACATTATCGATAGCTTTATTAATTGTTCAAATTAAACTTATTCGGAAAACACCAGTGTCATTAATATGGAGATTTATAACATTTTTAATCTACCAATCTTACAATGTTAAACAAGTTAAAAATTGTACACTCCGAATAATTTTAAGTTTCTACATGATTGCTTGTGTAGTATTAGCATCGTGTTATGCAGGGTGCTTTTTCTCATTGATGACTTTACCCCATAAATTAAAGATCGAAACTACTAATCGCTTAATAGATGAAGTTGAACATGGTCATATACAATTAGTGACACACACCTCAAGCTTTAATTCACTATTTAAGGACAAAACTAACACGGTACTTTATAATAGAATTGGCAGGCATATTAAAGTACTCAACAATATTGATATATTCACATTACTGAAAAATAACCCTGGTAAATATTCGTATATCGCGAAACGCCTATATTTGTTATACAACTTTAAACGTTATAAAATGCGTAACTATTATATACCAGCGCTTAATGACGAGACAACTCTATCACTCGGTTTCGATTCAATAGCACTGCGAAAGGGATTTGAATTCAAACACGAATTCAATATATTGTATTTATATCACTTTCATTTCTTAATTGATCTAGCTAATTTCCTGTTAATTTAATTTAAGGTTATCTCGCATTCAATGTGCTGGCTTATTTAGGGTATGGCTACGAGTTTTGAGGGGAAAATTGCATACAAAAGCCGCCAAAGTTTATAATAAATTTACAATTGCTTATTACGATACCATACTAATTGTGTATTCAATTGGCTGTGTTTTAGCAATGGTTTTGTTTGCATTTGAATTTATAGTGTATCTTAAATTTTAATAATATGTAATTATTACATATTTATAATACATTATATGTTAACATATAAAATTTAACACATCTTATGTTAATATTGTTTAAGCAAATATATTATTTTTAGGTATAATATATTTTTAAATATTTTGTATGTTCTAAATGTTATAAATAATTTGTATATGCTGTATAATAACTAGCTAATTAATTACAGTATTAATTCATAATTAAGCAAAGAATATATCAATATCAAGTTTAATGAATTTTAATGAGTTGACATATTTTATTTTATAACATATACCGTAGTATTGATAATTAATATTTTTAGTTTTTGCATTAATAAATCAATATTTGTCTTATGCTACAGTCTAATACGCAAATACCATTTTGATATGAAAAATACATTGAAATAAATGTCATGAAATAATCAAATTAAGTCAATATGTGTTTTAGTATAGATTTTTCCATATCTAGTATTTTTACTTCTTTAACGAAAATATAAATTATTTGATTTATAAATGTAGTAATACTTGCAAAGGTAGATGTACAGGTATCTATTTTTGTTATAGAAATTCCACACTAAAATTATACTGAAAGTAAATTTACAATAAATTATCAATGATAAACAAACTATACGTTTAATAATAAATATGATATAAAATAACTCTTTAGATATAATGATATTTATTAGATCTTAATACTTGAGTACTTTGTACTAATTACTATATTTTTATTTAATTATAATAAAACTTTTAATAACTTAGTACTAACAAGCATAATACATTAAATAGCTATATATAACACAAAATATAAAATAATTTAAAAACAAGTATTTTAATTTATAAATTTATTAATTATTTGATTAATGATATGAGCAAAACATAATTAATGGCAGATATAGAGATGTATTCGTATAACTCATATGAGCGGGAACATTCTGAATAATTCGATGTGTCTGTGAAAACAAACTGTAAACTCAAGTATTTTTCTTAATATCACATAGTAATGAATTTGGGTATAATATAGAGTAGTATTATGTAAAATACTTGAGTTTACAGTTTGCTTGGACAGACACATGGCATGATTCAGAATGTTCCTGATCATGTATTCATATGGAATAAATTATAGCAATAGAAACCAATGGGTGGTCCTGATAACTTTTCAATAAAAGCCATAATTGTTGACCTATCCTGGGTGCTATTTATTTGTCGATTAGTTATATAAGAGTTTAGTATTGGCCGCTACTTATGGGCCTCCCTTATGATCCAAGTGCTCAGTAAAGTCATTAGGAATGTAGTTTGAAATACATAAATCGTTTAGAAATCTATGTTATTAATTTTTTGGTGATGATTATTATATAATATAATTTATTAAATATAACTGATTATCATTCTTATCATTTATTTGTTTATTTGATATTTTATATAATTTTGTATATATTTCTATTATGGACAATTAAAAAACTAAATCGTCAAACCAATATTTTATAAATATTAACATTTTATATCTTATTATAAGTTTCAAATACAGAAATCAATAAGACATAGTTAGTTATAGTAACTCTCAAAAACTCGTATAATTCATAGCTATTCATAGGGAATAAATTATAGCAATAGAAACCAATACCAGGCCCTGACAACTTCTCAATGAATGCTACTATTTTGAATCTATCATGAATGCTAATTATAGGTCGTAATGTTACATAAGAGTTTAGTATGGACCGAGACTTTACTGCCTCACTACTGATCCAGGTGCTCATGATATTCATTATAAATAGCAGTGAAAATCCCACTGAAAACATTATTGCGGCTATTATTCTGCCATAAATAGTTGTCTGTCTATGGTGTACAAAATACAATGCAATGTTAAACCCCGGTGTCATTACATAATAGATAATGAATGTTATTAAACCAAAAAACTTATTCAATTTGACACACATTTTGGTCATATAATTGTGTTCAATGATAGCTAAAATAAGGGTTTTATCATTATGCAGTCGGAATGCTCTGTGAATTTTAACGTGAATTTCATTAAATTTTAGTTTTAAATACAGTGCATATGTATACCAAAGCACAACCCCAAACCACGCAATACCAAAGTATTGTATATAGAATATAATGGACATTAAGTTCCATGTGATTAAACTGACCAGGCTTATATGGGAGTTGTGGTCAAAGTAGGCTGTAATAGTTGAGCCCAAATGTACGACATTCATGAATATAATCCATGCGTAAAATCCTTGTTTCATAAGAAACCGGGTCATTAGGTTAATCCGTTGACCAAATCTGCGGGCATTGGATCTGTTCAGTGGATAAGCAATGCGTCGGTGTTTCAGTAAATATGTCATACCAAACGCGTGCAGTGAATGAGTCAGTTCCTGTCCATTGGCTACCAGTCCCATCAAAAATATTGCAAATGCCAGAATGGAAAATAATGAGGACAGGAGTATTTTGTTGCCTAATAGATATGTAAAATCGCATACCAGGCCAAATATGTATGGTTTACTACTGATTGCACAGATACCATATCGTAGAGCTGTGATCAAACATATTATTCTGGCGATTATTATACAGAATATTCTTTTCAAACTGTAAGCCTCTCTAACGTAGTACTGATCGCACGAAACATTTACTGATAAATAGTTTTTGCGAAGAAATTCTTCAATTCTGTCGATTGCAATGTATTCTTCAGTGGTTTTGTTGATATATGAATGAAATCTTTGCTTAATATTTGTTTTCATATCAGTATATTGAGAGATTGGTCTCTGAAATGTTTTGCATTTGTTATGAATATTCATTCTTAAGAATCTACACAAATATTTAGATTGGTTATGTAACGTTAAGTTTGTTTAATACTAATAAGTTTTTATGAACTCTGTTTGATATATTTTATATTGTAAAATATAGTTTTGACAATTCATGTTTTTAGTTTTTGCTTTAATAAATCAATATTTGTCTATACTACAGTCTAATAGACAAGTAGCATTATGATATGAAAAATACATTGAAATAAATGTCACGAAATATTCAAATTAAGTCAATATGTCCTTAATTATAGATTTTCAATATTGAGTATTCATTAATTCATTTAAACATTAGATTATTGTCAGATTTTTACTTCTTTAAGCGAAAATATAAATTGTTTGATTCTAAATGTATTAATACTTGTAAAGGTACATGTATCTATTTTTTCTTATAAAAATTCCATACTAAAATAATACTGTAAGTACGATAAATTATCAATGATAAACAAGTTGATGTCATTTTTCAAACTATATGGTAAATTATAAATATGATATAAAATAACTCATTAGACTTAATGACGATTTAATGATATTTGTAAGATATTAATACTCGAGTACTTTCGTACTAATTACTACATTGTTACTGAATTATAATAAAACTTTTAATAGTTAAGCATAATAACTATATAACACCAAATATTAAATAATTTAGAAACAATTATTTTAATTTATAAATTTAACAATCATTTGATTAATGAAATCAGCAAAACATAATTAATCGCAGATATAGATATGTATTCATATAACTCAAATGTATTCATAGGAAATAAATTATAGCAATAGAAACCAATAGGTGGTCCTGATAACTTTTCAATAAACGCCATAATTTTTAACCTATCATAGATGCTATTTATTTGTCGATTAGTTATATAAGAGTTTAATATTGGCCACGACTTATGGGCCTCCCTTATGATCCAAGTGCTCATTAAAGTCATTAGGAATATACTGGTAAAACATGTGATAAATAAGACCCCGGCTATAAATCTCGATGTGAGTGTAGTCTGTGTGTTATGCGCCATATATAAAAGCAACTGAAAGCCCGGGGTAATCATGTAATAGATGGAGAATATGGCGATACGGAAAGTGTGATTCATATGATGACAAACCTGTTGCATATAATTGTGTTCGTCAAATGTTTTTATCAGTCGTTTGGTATTGTTATAAATGTAGGCAAACTTGATGTGCAAATTAATTTCATTGAATTTTAATCTTAGGTATAGTGTGGACGAGTACCAGAATATGAGCATGAACCAAAGTGCACCGCATGCTTGCTGCATGAACACCAAGCTTATAATATCCCAGAATAGTGCGCTTGGTACCATTATGTAGATATTGTAGTCATAGCACATGATTATGGAGAATACGCATTGTATTGAAAACATGAATATTATCAAAATGTAAAACAATTGTTTCAACAAAAATCTGGTCATTAAATTCAACCGAAAACCGTATGTTTTGGCGTTTAATTTATTTAATGGGTAGTGAATGCGTTTATATTTGATACCATAATAAATAACATAGTAGTTGGCAGTACGTGCCCACCATTGGTATAAAAATGCTGAATGAGTTGCGGTGAATGCGATTGAAATGATAACTAGCATACTAGTAATTAGCCGCCGATTACCCATTAAATATGTGAAATCACATAAGTAGGCAGAAATGTGGGGTCCATTCGCCACGATAGATATACCGGCTCTTAATATGATAAGTATCGAGCACAATTTAATGCATAAAAGACAGAATATTCTTTGTTTACTTTTCGGCTTATTATTCACGTAATCATCGGTTGACTTATAAAGTGCTAAATAATTAGCGCTCAGAAAGTGGTCCAGACTTTGTATAGCAGTGTATTGATCATCAGATTTGGTGATAAAGTTTGTGACAATTTGTTTAGATTTTGCAAAAATCTTCGAACCCTTTGTCGATATTGAATGCATCTTGGTGACTTAGCTTTTTTCAATTAATTAATTATATCAAAATTTAGTGTTTAATAATTAGAATCTATTTTATAAGTATAATGCATTCATTTATTTATATTTGATAAGTATAACTGAACTAAACATAAAATAATGTAATTTGAAAAGTACTCATCTATTGATTTATTGCGACTTTAATGCTATAAACTTCATTACCTTGTCACGATATCAATTAATTGACTTTTATTTGAAAAGATTTTTTATTAAAAGCAAAATTTGCTTAATGATTGCTCAATGATTGATTTATGTTTATAGAAAACTATCCATAAATCAATATTTATTGAAACTTTATAAGTTATAAATAGAAATGATCAATTATTGAGTTTATAATTTGTATTTATGTGTATTTATGTGTACGTACTGAATGAAAGACAATTGTATTGTATGAGTTTACAAGTAATCTATTAGTAATAATTTTTGTTTGTAAAAATCTCATCAAGTGAATTTAATTTATTTTATTTTATAGAAATATTTATTATTAATGATTCAAAATGAACACAAGCTTAATTTCTAGTAAATAATATGACAAATATTGTAGTTTTTAGATAAAATATTTAAGTTTATTATTCAGAGATTGTTATGCCTTACAGAAAGCCTATTAAGTTAAATGAATCTGGTATGAGTATATAAAATTAAAATGAATTTTAATACATAAATAAATTTTGTGACAAAAGTTATTATTTGTAAAAATTACTAATAAATTATAATATTTGAGGGGTCATTCATTTAATGGATACCCACTTGTTTCTAATTCCAAGTCATAAATTAAAACAGTTTATTTATCACATTGTATAAGATAATCAAGTTTATAATTAAAAATAATTTATAATAATCTCCAAAATGCATTGAAAGTAAAATGTTTCATTTGACCAAGTTTGAAAACTTTTCAACACTTAATTTACAATATTCTTGGTCTTATCGAGTGTGGGGCGACATGTACCGATCCCTCATAAATGTGTCACTGCTTACACTATACACATGAGATTAGTGGTCAAAAGTGGACACATGATAGACATGAGAAAAGTGATAATGAGTGAAGAAATATAATAAAGAAATACCAATTGAATGGCCAATAAATTGTATTGAATCTGAAATAGATATTCAATCGGTTATCATAAGGGGTGTCAACTCATGTAATCTCTATTGGACTTCATTTCATGAGTTGCTTTAAATGACGATTTGGTCAATAAATGAATACAATACTGTCGTGTAATCCACGGGGCCTTCGATGGACACAAACAGTCAGTTGTGCGCCAAATGTGGTTAACAAGTGAACCACTTGTCTGTCAGACAACACTTCGCGCAAAGTTACCCACAGTTTGTCAACGAAGTAGTCATCAGTGGTAGCGGACAGACAGACACCAATTGGTGGCACAAAGAGCTGAGAAGAAGTCCAAGAAGTGAAATGTGAGTCGTCGGCAGCCGTCTGTTGATTTGAATACAAACATGAGTTCAATAAATTGTATATATATTTCTTTCATTTCTTAATTGATCTAGCTAATTTCTTTTTAATTTAATTTTAGGTTATCTCGCATTAAATGTGCTGGCTTATTTAGGGTATGGCTACGAGAATTGAGGGGAAAATTGCATACAAACTCAACAAAGTTTACAATAAATTCACAATTACTTATTGCGATACTAATTGTGTATTCAATTGGCTGTATTTTTGAATTAATTTTATTTTAATATGTATTTATATTTTATCTTAAATTTAATAAAATGTTTTGTGTTATTAAAACCAGATAATATGTAAGCATATAAAATTAAACACACTTTATGTTAATATTTTTAAGTAAATATATCTGAAAGGAGAATGCCAATAGTATATTTGAAAAAAGCTTTAATCTTAATCTTCCATAAGAATAACATTGAAAGATTAAGATTAAAGTTTTTTCTAATACACTATTGGCATTCTCCTTTCAGATATTAATTTTAGGTAAAAAATATTTTTTTAATGTTTTATATGTTCTAAATGTTATAATTAATTTGTATATGCAGTATTGCTAGTCAATTAATTACATTATTAATTCATAATTAAATAAAGAATATATTAGTATCAAGGTTAATGAATTTAAATATAATCTTTATAATTAACACACATGTAGAGTATATTGTATATTATGTATATAATACTTGTACATTTATTAATAGTTATACAAAAGCCTGTGTATTATAATTAATATAATTAAAAGATCATTTCTTTAATATAGCAAACATATTCAATAAAAGATTATAATTTATTGTTTCACATACAGTAAGCTCCTACATTACATTAATTTTTATTAAACTCTCTAATAAGTAAGACAAAATGAATACTTGATATATTTAACATTAAATCCAATGGAAAACTATTTATACAAAATCGGCATTTGTTTAACAAAACCAAGCGATGAAACAGTGACAAGAAGTTTGATTCACAAACCTGTCATACAATTTGTGTTTTCAATTGCATTTGCAGCAAGATTAATTTTCATTGAGATTTATATTGATAAGCTGACAACAAATGACCTAGCAATTTTGGGCGCTTACGGACAGTTTCTAAATATGCGCAAACAAATTAACATGGCTCTAATATTTGGAGCAACATTATCAATTGTAGCCCAGGTTATTTATTACTATAATTATACACAAAATATTAAACCTACATTTTTGAATATATTTTATACATTATCAGAGTATTTAGATTTATCGCATAGTTCACCAGATCCAATTCAAAACTTAGCAAGACGATCAAAATATTTATATAAGATAGTTTTATATAATAACACAAAAATAGTCCCGGTCATTTATTTTTTAGTGTGCTTCATCCCGTATATATTATACAGTGATATCAATATTGCGTTTATTTATGGGGTTCCCAATGCTGTCATATTTATGGCATTTTGTTATTACTGTTGGAACGCTATATCAGTGCAAATGCTATACTTTTATATAATGTGCTTGTACCTAAACCATAAAATTAACACTATTAACAATACCATTGTATGTGGTAGAATAAATTTAAATATTGATAATATATTAAATAAACTCGATAAAATTTACTGCGATATTAATGAGTATAATATCACTTATTGGTCCAAATATTTGCTATTATTTTGGTTTTGTTTCGGATCCATAAGTATAACACTTGTCGTGA
>CAJPVJ010001577.1:0-15862 GCA_905397405.1 Oppiella nova | reverse complement strand
AACTCCATCTGAATGTACAGTACGTTCACTTCGACCTACGAATTGAAATACTGAACAACAAATTCCGAGCGAACTTTCTCTAAGTTTTTCACTTCTCTGAGAATCCTTTTCGTATAAAACGGTAATATCATGGACTGCAATATTTTTTGCAATGAAATTACTTTTGTGTTTAGCATTTCATTCCCGGAGTAAATGCTTTCAGAATTATATTTAGAAATAAGAACTAATTAATTAAAATTTATATTCTATAATTTAATTATGCATACTTATCAGGGTCGGTAAAAAATAAATCCAATTCAAATATTTCGGACCCAATTATTGCCAGACTATAAATGTCTACTTTATGTCCATATTTGTTTCCCTGAGATATTTCAGGTGCTTGATACTTTATTGTGCCCACACCTGTAGAATGTTTATCACGTGTCATGTAATGGGTGTATTTGTGGTGAACTGTAGCCAAACCAAAGTCGCATAACTTAATAAATCTACCGTTCCTTACATTTTCAGCAATTAATATGTTTTCGGGTTTGAGGTCTCTGTGAATGATCTGTGGATTCAATTTATGCAAAAACTGAACACTTTCTAAGATTTGACGGAATATTTCACACGAAATGAAATACTCGACACAATCCATAGGTTCGCCTAACTGTCGACCAAACACTTGTGGTTTGACTTTAAGAATATTCCTTAAATTCTATGAACAGAACTCCATCTGAATGTACAGTACGTTCACTTCGACCTACGAATTGAAATACTGAACAACAAATTCCGAGCGAACTTTCTCTAAGTTTTTCACTTCTCTGAGAATCCTTTTCTTATACTCGTCGGTAAAATCTGAAATGTTTTTTTGAAAAATACTAATCAATATTACGAACTAATTGAAAATGTTCAATGTACTTTGAAACTCGACCCTTTTGACGGCATATATGTGTTCATCTAATATTTGCTTCACTTTAACTACTGTCCCAAAACCGCCCGAACCTATGGTCGATATCTCGGAGAATAGACTTTTGTGTTTAGCATTTCATTCCCGGAGTAAATGCTTTCAGAATTATATTTAGAAATAAGAACTAATTAATTAAAATTTATATTCTATAATTTAATTATGCATACTTATCAGGGTCGGTAAAAAATAAATCCAATTCAAATATTTCGGACCCAATTATTGCCAGACTATAAATGTCTACTTTATGTCCATATTTGTTTCCCTGAGATATTTCAGGTGCTTGGTACTTTATTGTGACCACACCTGTAGAATGTTTATCACGTGTCATGTAATGGGTGTATTTGTGGTGAACTGTAGCCAAACCAAAGTCGCATAACTTAATAAATCTACCGTTCCTTACATTTTCAGCAATTAATATGTTTTCGGGTTTGAGGTCTCTGTGAATGATCTGTGGATTCAATTTATGCAAAAACTGAACACTTTCTAAGATTTGACGGAATATTTCACACGAAATGAAATACTCGACACAATCCATAGGTTCGCCTAACTGTCGACCAAACACTTGTGGTTTGACTTTAAGAATATTCCTTAAATTCTATGAACAGAACTCCATCTGAATGTACAGTACGTTCACTTCGACCTACGAATTGAAATACTGAACAACAAATTCCGAGCGAACTTTCTCTAAGTTTTTCACTTCTCTGAGAATCCTTTTCTTATACTCGTCGGTAAAATCTGAAATGTTTTTTTGAAAAATACTAATCAATATTACGAACTAATTGAAAATGTTCAATGTACTTTGAAACTCGACCCTTTTGACGGCATATATGTGTTCATCTAATATTTGCTTCACTTTAACTACTGTCCCAAAACCGCCCGAACCTATGGTCGATATCTCGGAGAATAGACTTTTGTAATGATTTTTAAACGAATCGTTTCGTAGTATTGATGAAAGATCTGGTGCTATAATAACATAATTATCATATTATTTATGTTTAAAATTGTTAATAATATAAATACCCTCATCTGTACGACTATTTTGTTCATTTACTTTATATTCAAACGAATTATTATCTAATTATAAAAATGTAATCATTAATTAAATAATAGTTTACAACTAGAATAATAATATTGCAACCTACCTATACTTGTATTAATATTTTTATTTACGTTATTAATTATTTCATTAATATCTACATTTTTAATTTGATTATTATCAACTACATTAGTGCTGTTATTTAAATCATTGCTAGCATCTAGCTCATCCTTATCAATTATGTAAGTAATATCATCGAAATTATTATTTTCTATAAAAGTTGAATTATCGTTTACATCATTATTATTTCCATTATTATTTTCAATTGAATTATTATTTCTCCATAATATTTGTTTAAATTTCTGTACAACCCACCATGGTTCACTAGTGTTTAAATTAGTATTTTCTGGTGGAATAGGACTTGTTTGATCCAATTCTGGGCTAATTTTATCGGAATTTGATACAACATTTGAGTCCATATGTAACGTATTGTAGCTTAACTGGTATTCATTAGCGTATAAATCAATAAAATTAGCATGGTTATACATTCGCATTTGGATTGGTGATATAATCTCGCAAATTTCATTATCAGTTTGTACAGGGATGACATTATATGACTCCCCTACTTTAAATTAAAATAATTTTAATACCATGCATTAAACTGCATGGTATTAAAATTATTTTAATTTAAAGTAGGGGAGTCATATAATGTCATCCCTGTATTATTGCTTTATTATGATTTGAGCAATATTCATTAAACTCAATATTTGCAAACTGGACATTTAGCTTAAATGAAATATGTACCGGGGTTGATTGTTCATGCACCTGATTTATATCGTAAGCATACTGTCCGCAAAAGTATATTATATTATCATTTGACAGAAAACAAGTGAAATAATTATCACCAGAATTTGTTGAACAAATTGCCTTGATACTATTTAAATGCGGGATCAGTTTGGATGACAATATATTAATTGCTAAATCATGTCCTAATTGGTGGTACTTATTGTGACCCCAACTGAATACCAGTCCCTCAATAGTAATGGCAAATGAGTTGAATGGCGAACAGAAAATACTTTTAATTTTATAGTTATTCTTAAACTTTATGACAACTGGTAGACAGACATCCATTGCATCACCAGTGCCTACCTGTCCACAGAAATTACTGCCCCACCCATACACCTGCCCATCGGTGGTGAGGGCCAGGGAGTGTTGATGACCGCAACATACGTGTGCGATATTAATGTCATTCATATATGATATGAAATCCGGTGTTAAATATTTACCAAATTGTGTCACATCTCTGCCTAACTGTCCCCTCTCGTTGTGTCCCCAACTGAACACATGGTTGTCCTCATTGATAGCCAACACAAAGTCATATCCAGTGACAAACTGTCGGATCCGTTGTCCGCATAATTCTTGTATAATCTCTGGTGTTTGGACATTATGTTTGTCAGCCAAACCCAGACATCCCAGGTTATTAGCGCCCATACCATACACGATATCGCGTTTTGTAATAAACAGTATATTCTGTTCATTCCGCCAGTCAATGAAAACGTGAAATAATTTGATTACATGTTTAATATTGGTGTCAATCGTATCGCAAATGCGAAACTTTTCTAAAATTGCAGACATTTTCACATGAATTGTAAATTATTTTTGAAATATTTTTTATTTTAAGACAATTACAAAAGTAAACTAATATAAAGTAAAAGTGAAATATATCTAACAATTTATAATATAATTATTAATAGGTATTGGGAGTTAAAATATTTGATAAACATACTACTCATTCAAATAAGCGTTACTAAATCATTAAGGGCATTTAATATTTTATATGCAGTATAAGAGTTTGTAGTATTGATACTAGCAAAATATTTTATACTATATTCACGGGGAGATTTATATTACATAAAATATAAATACTATATATTTGAAAAGTTTTTTATTGATAGCAAATTATCTTAATAGGAAACCACTTGAGACACGGATTTACTTTTTAAATCATATCTTATGACCTTTTATTTATTACACAAAAACAAATTAAAAGTGAAATATATTTTGTTGTCAATTTATTGATTGATCTATATCTTTAATATTTGTAAATATGCATTATGTGAATTGTGATAGTTTAAATAATTAACAAAATATTGTATTTTTTAAAATACTTAACTAGTCTATTAATTACAGTTTTGTGTTGTAATTTAACCTATTAATTTAGTTAATATACAGTACTCAACAATACAATACTCAGTAATATACAGTAGCTCAACACAACTAAAAATATACAAAACTATTTAGTATTTTGAAAATTTGCTATTTTGTGCTTTTAAAATCTACTTTTAAGACTACTTTTATTTCAGGTTATTGTCCTACTTGTTTTGTATGCATCTAATTAATTAAAATTAAAAACATTTATAAAACAAATTAAATTTTCCAATAGTCTTACAATTTTTGTTATGACACTATTTTAAGTTTTAATTAAGTTTAATATATTTTATTATACAAATTAAAAATGTTGTTTATTTATTGCCAACATTTTATCATAAACTAAACTTGCTATACTAACTTTACCCAAATATTTTAGCACCAATTAAAGCCAGCCATAAGTCTACTTTATGATAATATAGAATATCCTGGACTATACTGGTATCTGGTGCATGATATTTTAGTGTGCCTACACCAGTCGTATGTTTTTCATTAGTAATATATTGTAGTTTATATTTTATCATGCACGTTTGCCAAACCAAAGTCACATAATTATGTCTGCTAAACCAGAGGTCGTCCCCTCTATAGGTGCCGATCCATGTTTGGTCTCAGACTCCGAGTCATCGATAAGTAACTTCTTTGATATAATTTGCGTTAATATTGAGTAGTCATCGGATTTGTGTTGATTTATAAATTGTATAAATTCTTTAGTATTAGTTTCCTTCAGAATATTCCGATCAATAGCCCATTCATTAGATTTTCTCAAAACTTGTGAACATTCCGGTCTACGTATCCATATGGGGGTCGACATCATAGACATCAATATGTTTTGCAATTCATTTACTTTTGTGTTTAGAATTTCATTTCCGGAGTAAAGGTTTTCGTAACTATATTTTAGGTACATAATTATTAAAAATGTTTTGAGCAATGATTGCATACTTATCAGGGTTAAAATAAAACATATCGAAATCAATTAGTTCTGCACCAATTATTGCCAGACTATAAATGTCTACCTTATGACCATATTTATTACCCTGTGCTATTTCTGGTGCTTGGTACTTTATAGTGCCCACGCCTGTAGAATGTTTATCGCGAGTAATATAATTGAGTTCTTTGTCGTGAACTGTAGCCAAACCAAAGTCGCATAATTTGATAAATCTACCGTTCCTTACATTCTCAGCGATTAATATGTTTTCCGGTTTGAGGTCTCTGTGAATGATCTGTGGATTCAATTCATGCAAATACTGAACACTTTCTAAGATCTGACGGAATATTTCACACGAAATGAAATACTCGACACAATCCATGGCTTCTCCTAATTCTCGGCCAAATACCTGTGGTTTCACTTTAAGAATATTCCGCATATTCTGTGAACAAAATTCCATTTGAATGCAAAGGTATTTGGTTTCAGTCCATGAATTGTAATATTGCACACAATATTCTGAATTAACTTTTTGTAAATTCTTCACTTCATTATAAACTTTTAGTTGATATTCTTTAGAGAAATCTAAAATATATTTTTAATTAAAATTAATTTTTATTGATATTTTTTGTATAATACTTACTTTGAAACTGGACTCTTTTGACGGCATATATCTGTTCATCAAATTTATGCTTCACTTTTAATAAGGTCCCAAAGCCTCCCGATCCTATTGCCGATAATTCAATGAACAGACTTTTGTAATGACTTTCATTTGAATTATTTCCTATATTTCAATAATTATAGTATTTTGAAGATATAATTTAATTTGTTTAATAAATAATACCTTCTTTTGAAGTTTTATATTCACTTTGAAGACTATTTCTTTTTAAAGTATTATAACTAACTTGATATTCATTGGCGTAAAAATCAATAAAATTATTATAATTATATTTATTAATTGTACTTGGCGAAATAACTTCATACACATTGCCATCAGTTAGCACCAAAACCTTATATTCAATACGATATGAATAAAACACATTAAACTGTTGAACATTTAATTGTAATTGTATGGGGGTAGTTTGTAATTTTATTTTATTCACTTCATTCATAAATTGTCCACAAAAGTATATTAAATTATTAGTTGTTTGGAAACACGTGATACGATTACCACCCAAATTTGTTAAACCGATTGCTATTATATGATTTAAACGTGGGATCAGTTTTGGTGATAATATATTACCAGAAATATGATGTCCTGTTTGATGGTATCTGTTGTAACCCCAACTCAATACATATCCATTGGAAGTAATAGCGAATGAATTGAATGCGAAACAGAAAATACTTTTAATTTTATAGTTATTGTTAAACTTTAGTAAAATTGGTGAATAGGTTTGGATATTTTTATTATAACCTGTACCTACTTGGCCAACACTATTGTCGCCCCACGCGTACACCTGTCCATCGGTGGTGAGCGCTAGACTGTGTCCAAAACCACAACAAATATGTTTAACATTCTTGTCATTCAGATATAATATTTTTTGGGGTTTTAAATAAACACCATTTTGTGTCACATCTCGACCACACTGTCCCTCAGTATTGTGTCCCCAACTGAACACATGGTTGTCCTCATTGAGAGCCAACACAAAGTCATATCCAGTGATAAACTGTTGGATCCGTTGTCCGCGCAATTCGAGTATAATATGCGGTGTTTTGACGCCATTATTGTGACCAAAACCCAGACACCCCTCACTGTTTTCACCCATACCATAGACAATGTCATCGTTCGTGACAAACAAAATATTTTTCTCATTACTCCAGTCATTGAAAACATGAAATAATTTGATTTCTCGTTTCACATTCGTGTCGATCGTATCACAAATGCGAAACTTTTCCAAAATTTCAGTCATTTTAAACACAAACTATATTTAATAAAATTCAAACAGCATATAAACTTATAATAAAGTTATTAAACATAACAATAAATCTGGAAATTATTATGTGTTATAAACCTAATAAAACAAATAAAATACTACTACCGTATAAACTACAGAAAATGGATTTATTTATGGATTAGAGTTGTTTGATAACTGTTATTGAAATAATAAACTCAATTGGAAACCATTGGAAACATAGATATGTTTTATAACTTATTTAGTTTCAACTTTTATCGTAAAGTAGTATTTTCATTGGGATTTAAAATCACATAATATAATATAATAAGAGATATATATTAAATTTATAATACGTTAGCTATTATTTCTATCTAATTAGTAACTTGAATCAAAATATTTTTTAAATAAAAATCTATGAATATTGTAGATATAAAAAATACCTAACGTCTCTGGTTTCACAAAACTCATATATACTTTACATACAATATATAATGTATTACACAATTATATTACCTGTATATAATATTATATATGTTTAATTTGTTTTTGATAATTTTAATAAGAAACTACTTTACACAAAACATGCTAAATGTAAAATATTTTATTTCATTGTCCACTTTACTTGTTATTAATAAGAGCATGCCCAATTAAAATTCTTGATTAAAACTTTTAAATTTCATTGCCCTGAATTTATTGGTACTAATAAAAATAAGATGATTTAAGTGAACTATTATTTTGCAAAACTATTTATTATTATTTTCTATTTTGTGCCAATTTCTCAAACTTTTCTCTCAAACCACTTATACTTCCGGTTGAGGCGTACGACTCGTTATGCAATGATTTCTCACTTGTAGTCCAAGTCTGAGAGTCAGCTATAATACAAAATATAATAAAACAATTAATTGAATTCCCTTGATAAATTAAGAAAATAATAATTACACTTTTTGATTGGCACAGTACTTGATTTAACGTTGCTCATTTTATCAATTTTTAATACAGATGAAATAATCTCTTTATATATTAATGAGTTATCAGATTTTTGTTGATCAATGAACAAGCTGAATTCATTTATGTTTGCTTTTAATATGTCCTTGCTTAATGATCATGAATCAATTTTGTTTAATATTTCGGAGCATTCAGGTCTAACAGGTCTAATGATACCATAGCTTAAAATATGTTTAATAGATTTCTTACATTTAATTTTAATGCAGCATTATTATATTTATCCAGCACACTTTCCCTATAAAAATTTTAAGAATAAGAAGTTATAAATTAATATTTTAAGGGAAAATTATTATATACTTACTCTAAGTATATATCAAACAATTCCATTGAAAGGATTCCTAAACAATAAATATCTGATTTTACGGTATATTTTGATTGATCTAATTCTGGTGCCATATATCTAATTGTTCCCACATTTGTTGTGTGACTCTGGGATGTCGTCCGGTGCTCAACAGCCAAACCAAAGTCACATAACTTAACAAATCTACGGTTCCTTACATTCTCAGCAATTAATATGTTTTCTGGTTTGAGGTCTCTGTGAATGATCAGTGGATTCAATTCATGCAAATACTGAACACTTTCTAAGATTTGTCGCAATATTTCACACGAAATGAAATACTCGACACAATCCATGACTTCTCCTGATTGTCGACCAAATACTTTTGGTTTCACTTCAACAATATTCCGCAGATTTTGTGAACATAACTCCATTTGAATGTATAGTACACTCTCTTCAGTCCATGAGTTGTAATACTCGACCACATATTTCGAGCGAACTTTTCCTAAATTTTTCACTTCATTATAAACTCGTTGTAAGTGTTTTTCAGAAGCGTCTGATATAATGAAAAAATTAAATTAATTAAAATGACTAAATATATTTTTGTTTACCTTTAATCTCGACTCTTTTGACTGCATATATGTGTTCATCAATTCTGTGCCTCACTTTAAATACAGTTCCAAAACCTCCGGAACCGATGGCCGACAACTCGATGAAAAGATTTTCAAATAAATTATTTTCTAATTTCGGTGATTTTGTCACTAATTTGAAAATTCCCATAAATAATGATTATGACAATTTAATACATTTTAAAATTATATTAATATAATACCTGTATTTGTATAAATATCACTTTTTGAAATTGTATTTACTGTTTGTTTTTCAAGTAAATATAGTTTTGTTTCACCTGGAATACTCGTTGAATTTTTATCTAGCTTTGATGTTCCCATGCGTAATGTATTATAACTAATTTGTAATTCATTGGCATAATAGTTAACAAAATTATCATGATTGTACGGAATCAAATTGTTGGGAGGTGGAAACACTTTTTAAACTACATTTTCGCTCAAAAGTACCAGGGGATTGAAGGCATAAGAATAATGGCGATTAAGTTTAATTGTATCAAGGTTAAAAGTGATTTGTTTCGGATGTTTCTGTATTACAGTTGGATTGTTGGCAATCGTATATTTACCGCAAAAATATATCACATTATTATTTGTAACAAAATACGTGCAATAGTGATTCCGGAAATACGATGAATTAATTTGCACGATACCAATTAAGTTCGGGATCATTCTAGGTGACAATATATTATCGACAGTTATGTGTCCTAGTGTATAATTTTCATTCCTTCCCTAACTGAATACCAGGCCATTGACAGTAATGGCGAATGAGGCATTTTGAAACACGAAAATAATTTTTATTTTATAATTTGAGTCAAATTGTAGCGAAATTGGTGTGTTAATTATCAAATTGGAAACACCGCAGCCTATCTGTCCCAAATTATTAACTCCCCACCCGTACACCTGTCCACTGGTGTTGAGGGCCAGGGAGTGTCGATAACCACAACATATTTGTGCGATATTCTTGTCATTCAAATGTAATATTCTTTCGGGTTTTAAGTACACCCCATCCGGCGGCACATCTCTACCACACTGTCCCCACTTATTGTGTCCCCAACTGAACACATGGTTGTCCTCATTCATAGCCAACACAAAATCAAATCCAGTGATAAACTATTGGATCCGTTGTCCGCATAATTCTTGTATAATCTCTGGTGTCATCACTTCATTATCGTGACCCAAACCCAGACACCTCTTGCTATTAAATCCTAATCCATAAACCGAGTCATTGTTTGCGACAAACAATATATTCTTTTGTTTATTACTATCATTGAAAATATAAAATAATTTGATTTCGTTTTTAACGTCTGTACCAATCTGTTTACAAATGGGAAACTTTTCCAACAAAGAGCTCATTTCTACACAAATTATCAAAATTTATATAATAATTTGAATAGCAACATTAACAAGGCGTTTTCAAAAATAAAACTAACAAAACGCACAATGAAATCTAATTATATATTGATATGTAGTGTTGTCAACGAAAACATTTATATGCGATAAGATTAAAATGCTTTCACATAAAGTCTAATCATTGTTTTGCTTTATTATCTGTAGCATATATAACGATTCCCTACTCCCAACCCGCAACCTATAAACCATAGTAATATAAACTGGTCAGTTAGCATTATCGACATGATTGTGACATTGAATAACACAAAATCAGGTGACTACTAAATAAATAAAAATTATATTCACAAATTTATATCAATTCATTAATAATATTACATTATTTTCATATTATAAACTCAGGTAATATTAAGTTGCGGGCAGAGACTTACATATGATTATTGACCCATTTCTAATTAGTAACTTATTATTTGTTACGTTGAGATTTACAAACGTAACGTTTACACTAGTAATAGACTATAGTAATGAATTTTTTATTTATATAAAGTATACAGTAAATTATATTTTATTTTATCGCTATCACTGTACAGTGTAATACTATGGAATCTATAAGCAAATAAATTACAAAACAATTTATATTAATACAAATTTTAATATATAATAGTATATTATTTAATATTATTTTCATATTTTGTATACCAAAAATAACTTATAACTAAGATCCGGTAAAAGTCTTTTTAAATAGTGTTTAAATAGCAAATAATATCCGATTATTATCAATGGTTATAGAAAACAGCTTTAATTGTAAATTGCTATTGGTGTTTTAAATTTTCGGGAAGTGCTACTGATCGTGGACATTTGTTATTAACGTCGATTATTTTATCAATTGTACGTAAAACGATATTGTTAATTTTAAACCTTGTTGCTATAATATCATGAAATAATTTGTTGTCATCAGTTATAGAATTACTAGCGAATAAAGTAAATTCAGCAATGTTGTGTTCAATAAACTCCTTATCAAGCTGACAATCATCAGTATTTTGTAATATATCATTGCAACTTGGTAAATGAGGTCCATATGGAACCATCGAAGTTACCAATAACGTTAAAATTTCTATATACTTTAGCAACGGACTATTATCATATTTACCACATTCATTTAGTCTGAAAAATGAGTAAATTTATAAATTAAAATTTAATAATTAATAAAATATAGTAAAATACATACTCTAATGATTCAAACGATATGTCAAACAATTCCATTAAAATAACGCTCAAACTATAAATGTCCGCTTTTGTGGTATATTTAGCTTGAACCATTTCTGGGTCCTGAGAATCTGATTTATTCTCGACAGCTGTAGCAAAGTCACACAATTTAACAAATCTACCGTTCCTTACATTATCGGTGATTAATATGTTTTCTGATTTGAGGTCTCTGTGAATGATCTGTGGATTCAATTCATGCAAATACTGAACACTTTCTAAGATCTGACGGAATATTTCACACGAAATGAAATACTCGACACAATCGATGGCTTCACCCGATTGTCGTCCAAATATTTGTGGCTTTACTACAAGAATAGTCCTTAAATTCTGCGAACAGTACTCCATCTGAATGTAGAGGTGTTTGCTTTCGAACCACGAGTTGTAATACTCGACCACATATTTTGAGCGAACTTTTCTTAAAATATTAACTTCATTATGAACTCGATGTAAATATTCAGAATTATCTGAAAATTGTGCTGAAATTTTACATTTATAAAAATAATTAAAAATTTTGTAATTACTCTGAACTATAGTGTAAAACAATAAAAATTATTTATATGTTGATTTATGTTTCATGATAAATGAGTGAATTGTTAAATTACAAAAAATTAATATTTTATATAAGGCACACGTTTTTACTGAAAAATTTAGTATTAAATTATTGTTTTTAATGTTTTTTAAATCATGCACGTTTTGTATATATTAATTTCAACTAGTTTATTTAAGGAAAATGATTTAAACGAGTATATCTGGTTCAAGATATCGGATAAGACCAGACAAATTTTAGCTTATTTTTACTGCTTACAAACCTTTCTTGCTTACGACTCAATATTAAAATCTTTTTAACTTAAACTCATAGACTTTATACAGTAAAGATTTTAATATTGAGTCGTAAGCAAGAAAAGTTTGTAAGCAGTAAAAATAAGCTAAAATTTGTNAAACTCATAGACTTTATACAGTAAAGATTTTAATATTGAGTCGTAAGCAAGAAAAGTTTGTAAGCAGTAAAAATAAGCTAAAATTTGTCTGGTCTTATCCGATATCTTGAACCAGATATTCAGAATCTGAAAATTATGCTCGTTTTAATAATTTTCCTTAAATAAACTAGTTGAAATTAATATATATACAAAACGTGCATGATTTTTTAAAAAAACATTAAAAACAATAATTTAATTATGTACTTACAATTCAACTCGATCCTTTTAACCGCATATATATGTCCACCGATTTTAAGTTTTGCTTTAAATACAACCCCAAATGTCCCGGACCCGATGACTGATAACTCATCGAAAAGACTTGTCATTGAACAGCTACTTGAAAATGAGCTACTTGCTATTTGTAATAAATTGTATAATATTATAACATATACTGTATAAAGTATTTCTATAACATTATTAGGTTAATACCTGTATCTATATTATCCATCGAAATACTAATTTATTGAGGCTTTATATATGAAATTATATAAATAATGTTATAATCTAGTTCACTTTGTCATTATAATTTAAAATTAATAATACTCAAACACCACATATTGTTTATAACTTGTAATAACATTCAAAATGAAATCCATTAAACAATTGATAACATTTACTGATATTCACATAATCGTTACAAGCAGATTTCAGGGTTAAATTATATTTTATTATTTTACTCACATAAAACAAATAGTGTGACTAGCAAAATTTTTAATAAATAATCATTAGAATAGATTTTAAAAATAAATACTGATACTATATTTTAAATTTATAATTTAATTGGTGGCTATACACAATTAATATTATTATAAGTTATAATTTATAACCTTTAATAAACACTGGGGAGCGAAAAATAATTTTATTACATATATGATATACTTCTTAAATGTCATATTGTCATGGTTACAATTATCTCAATTGACAAACTAACAGATAACATTTATTGAATAGTTGCACTCATATATAATTATATAATTAAAATAGATTAAAATAAATGCGATGACATGTTGCAAATATAATATTATTGATATGTTTATATACTAACTCGACTCATGTATTTAACCTACTAACGCATTAAACGTAATATAAACGTAACACGTAACGTAAACGTAACATTTAAAAATAAATGTCTTATGTACAATGAAATAACAATTTTTATTGGCAGATCCATTGACACGCCTGTCCCTCCAATCCCTGTCCAATACTGTAATGTATTTCACACCCAATACTCGTTCACAAAGACATTCAGTTTATGACAGAAATATCATCATTTAAAACACAACTATTGTATTAAAATAAAAAACATAAATATTATAGTTTAATAAATGATTCACTCAATTAATAGGATAATCAAAACATGATCATTTGTGGACACTTAAATTAAAGTTTTTAATAAAAATACAAACTGTAATAAGTTATTTTTCGGGATAACTTATTTATAAAATTAACAAATAATTTATTTGATATACTGAATGGATAGTTAAATGTATTATTTTTAATAAATTTTTTTTATCTTATATACATACATACCCACACAATATCAATTATAAAAACTGTAACTATTTATAAAACAAGTTTAATGCTATTCATAAGTTTACAACCTTATAAAAATTAATAAATTTATTTCTGTAAATATTGTGTTTACTTACACTAATAGGTCGAATTAAACTGACAAATGACTGTGTTGTAACTAATTTATTAAATATATTTAATTTAATTTTTAAATATGAAATCTGCATTGTTAAATTACACATCATTTAAATGTCGCTAACTCTGAAATTCAGAAAACATTTTCAAAAAATAATTTCATTTATTTTTAAATAACAATAAACGCGGTAAACATAAGTACTCTGGAATGCGAAGGTTGGCTATAATTAGCATAAAAAATAAATTATTTTTACACACATTTCGACGTAAAACACGTAAACATTCGGTGAATGAATAGTTTTAAGCGAAATCTCGACACAAATAAAGTGATTCCCGACGCGAGACATGCGCTCATAAACTGTACCACAATTAACAACAACTTTCCCTTAGCTAACGGTGCTCTTGAAAAAATTGTTTTCACACATTCATTGTCAGTGTCTCACAAACTACACGTGAAAGTACTCACAACTAGTCTTAAGTCACAGAATATTCTACACAAAGTATTGCAGTTTATTGTATGTTTAAAAAGTGTTTAAAATTTTAATAGCGGTATGTATTACTACTTTTTTAATCAATTATGATGTATAATTAATAATAATAATCATTATGAAATAGCCATGATCAATTATATTTAAAATCAAATAATTATTTTTGAATTAATTAATTACATATAAATTAATAATAATTTTATTTTTCAAAACTATACAGAATTTCCTAATAATAAGCACTCATTCAATGGATCGTATCATACGGTTAGACCTCATGAGTGATAAGGAGTTGAAAGCCGTGTCCGACGCGTACCGGCCCACAGAGCGACCCGACTTAGGTCTGGACGCCTTATACAGCCTACCGGCCCGTATGAGGAGGTGGGGCGGCACCGGACACAAAGACGGATACCTATTGCCGGACACCGGAAGACAACTCAAAGAATTGGCCCAACAGTCAGATGAATGCGAAGACAAACGTATGAGAGATCGACTCAAACACCTGGCGCTGGAAAGGGAGGCCAGACTCGGGTTTTTGGCCAAAAACTCTGAGCTGAACGCAGAGCTCAACCAACACTACCCGCGCTATCGGCCCCTCGATTTGGGCGTATATTGCAGTCAATCGACGTACCGGCGCTCATATCGCCACTGATTTTATGTGATTATTAAATGAGTTTTTAAGGTATGGGTGGAAATAGATGTTGAGTACTCAGATGATTTATGATTAAAAGTACAGTATGTTTGGATAACTATAAATATAAATTACCTTGTTAATTAAAGTTTAGTTTAATATAATAATGTTTTTTATAAGGGTTGATAAAATTATATAAAAATTAAATGCTAAAAATAAAATTGTAACTATTTCAAAATAATAATTTTCACACAAGTATAAATATTTTTATACTGATAAAATATAAACTACAAACTATAATAAAGTTAAATAATTATAATTATAAATTATCTCGTTAATTAATTGCATAATGTTAATTATGTTTAGTATAATAAAGTGTTTATAAAAATTGATTAAATTATACAAAAAGTTAAATGCTAAAAATAAAATTTTTACTATAAATTTTTTATTATAATAATTTTTGTTATAGTGCAAATATTTTTGTATATACATAAAATTAAATCAATTAAGTGCCCTTATGAGGTAATGAGATGTGTATTTAGGGCTGCCAAACCTCCCGGTTTCACCGGGAGTCTCCCGGAATTGGTGTATTTC
>CAJPVJ010001576.1:0-15862 GCA_905397405.1 Oppiella nova | reverse complement strand
CCGAAGAGACTCGAAAAGTAATCTTCTTTTCTCGGATCGCTTTTTATGATTGAATTGAAAGGTCTTTACATTTATATGTTTGTCGAGTATTGCATTGAGTATTAGTTTTGATGGCGCCGGGAGTCTTTTAATTTAAGCGATAATTTGCTTCACAAAACTAATTCATTACATAGATTACGAATTTCGGCACTTTTTATGCAAATATTTCGTTTTTACAGAATATTCTCGTAATAATAAATGTTATTAAAATTCCTTGCCAAACCTTGTGATCAAATTTACGGGAAAATGGATTTAAAATCAAAAATCAAATCACAAGTTTAAATTCGATCCAACACTTATCAAAATATGATCAAGTCCGTTTTTTCTTACATATGGCTAACTCTCTGGTCGCGAAGTTGTCATCGATTTTCATGTTTATCCATATTATTTGGTATGTGTATGAGAGCGCAGGTATTATATGATGCACTTAAGTGTGTCGACTCTACTAAACATTTAGTCTCACAATCCGTGAGTGGAATACAGTTATAAATTTAATCATTTTTTATGTGATTCCAGAATATTATCAAATATTCAAAATAATCAATTTTTCATGCTTTTAGTGATGCTTTGAACTTATTTTCTGAACCAAATATTTACCCAAAAAATGTCTAAAACTACAGTTTGTTTCAAGTCTTTTACGCAAATGAGAAACTCTTTGAAACACACGTTTGCAGTAAATATAAATGTATTAAACGTTTAGTTTATTATGCATTCAATATATTGAGGAATGACTCGATTCGGAGTTAAATAGACTTTCATTGTATGATTAAAGCCTCGCATTAAAGATTAAAATGCGAGAAAATTAGAGACTTTTGACGTCTAATACATGACGACAAACATAATTGACTTTTCGCTAACACTTAACACAATTAGTCACGTATTCAATGGCCAGGGCTTCGAGCCGTACATTAAGACGTGTTTATTATTTACTAATCAATACTACTGTGACTGCTCTGTAGATACACTGCATTGAAATAATAAAGTGTAATGAAGTGACCCTCTGGTGACCCCTTCCCTTAAATCGATAGCAATTTGATTCAATTGTATTCACTTAACAGAGAGATCTGAATAACAAAAGACTTATTTAAATATTTGAATTAAATGCTAAAACAATTGAAATAATTACAAATTAAGTCAAAATCTTTACACTAAACAGTATATTAAGAGATATCTAATTACTAAATAAGTACTGTATTTACTTAATAAAAATAATATTAAGTAAAGTTTTTGTATATTTTATTGAATTATATATTACCTGCTTATAAATTACTGGTTTACATGTGATTATATAATTTAGCTTAATTTACTAGAGATTATATCTTATAATTGGTTTCTAATGTTTTCAGAGTAAACAGTATTCAGTACTTAAAGTATAAAGTTAGCAAAGTACATTTTTATCTGTCTATAACAGAAAATTGTTATTATATTTGCAACAAACAAATAAAACATGTTTTTTGAGTCCAGAAATAATTGATTCCTTTCTCTCTAAATATCAAATTCAATAACATTTGTAATACGAGTGGAAAACATATAAAATTGTTGCTCAAAATAATTAACTCGTATCATTTATTAACTCACATTTCATGCAAATAATGAGCACAAAAACAATAATTATGCAAAATTATAAACTCTTATGACAACAGATGAATAATTTGCGGCAAATAACACGTCTCTATGTCTGGACACATGAAACCAAACGTATGTTTGGTTTCAAATGAAAGATTTATATTACTGTACAATTGCGGTGTCAGTAAATTAGTGCTTAGCTTAATATTCATTTTGTTTTATTTAATCGGAATTAAAGATCAATTTTATATTATGTATAAATCTTTGAGCAAAAAGTAAATTCAGTGAAAAGAATTTATTTGAATAATTTATATAAATTTGAATAAATAGTCTTTTTGCCAGAAAATTGAATTTAAATAAATTTTTACATGAAATTAGATTTTCAATTTTACTTTATTTAAATTTCAATTCAATTATATATTTATTGAACCTCAAATAAAAAGCATGTTTTGGTCACTAATAACAAGTTACAGAATTTTTTAGAAAGCACAAATTTTTCTATTAAACATCGAAACGTTTGATACTTAAATAAATTGCAATCTATTGTCTATAATATGGCATACAATCGATCACAACATTTGCTTTATATCAAACCGTCTCTCTCTCTCTCTCTCTCTCTCTCTCTCTCTCTCTCTCTCTAAAAGTTGTACAATATTTACAATAACGTGAGTTTAAAAAACAAAATATAAAAGTTTGTGTAGAATTGATGTAGAAATCAATTTTGAGTGGAAAACATAAAACCGATACAAAATGTTGTTATAAAACTCTATATGTTTTTATTTAATCAAATATTTATGGCTTAAGAGAAAATGGGGAAAATCATTATATTTAAGCAAGTTTATTTAATCGCACAAACAAAGTGGAATTACAGTTTAAAAGTAAGGACATAATGAATTGAATTAGAAAACTAATTGTATTACTTGATTATAAATGAAATGAGTTTAAGGCAAACGCCAAATGAATGTCTGGACAAACAGTTTGTATTTTTAGCCAAAACTGAAAGCCGTTGCGATTAGTGGTTGCGATCGTAATAACAATGAAATCAATTGGCATTTGTATCACAAATACATTGCAGTCATTGTGTTGTGTAAATAATGTGTAAACAAAATAACGTTTCACTGATTTCTCTGTATTGTTGAGAGACCTATGCTTTTAGTGCCGCAAAAAGATCTCATTTCACACCGAAATGAATGACTTTTATCTCATTACATATCAACGCATTTAGTGTCTGTCTGTCTGTCAGTTAAGCACACATTGGGCTCTTGTCTTATGTTTTGGGGTTAAGTATAAAAGCAATCATTCTTTGCGTATAAGAAAAATAGATTTCACGAAATGATGGCCACTATATCGCCTCTATTCACAGTCCACACACATATGCCTATGAATTGATAGTCATCTGCGCCAACAGTTACGCCATAATCCCACATTGAAACACGAAATTATGAATTGTGTACATATAATACATGTTCATTAATTGCAACTGTAATCCCTCACTAATCCAAGCATTTATTTTTATCTTTTCATCTAAAATTCTGTTTACTATTTTGACATTTTTTTATAAATGTTTACTAAATTAACTAAATTGCTATTAAGCAAGTAATATTTATAAAGTTATTTTTTAATGGATTAAAAGTCCATTAAAAAGGGAGTATTGTGACAATTAATTTAAACGGATTGTTATCAAGTAAAAGACAATATTTATGTTTCGGACACTTCTTTGTTGTTACTCTTTGTCCGCAAATATTTGCTTTTGTTTTATCACAAAATTGTTTACGAAATGAGCGAAAAGTTATACAGTATTTGAATGATTTTGTTGTTAATCACGCATTAGAAATGACATAAAATAAGGTCAACGACTCCGACATGATTACTATTATTATGTAAAATGATTTATGAATTGATTACGAGTTTTACGAGAGATATATAAAGCATTGCGTTATTAGTTCACCAAAAACTGCATTCAAATCGCGAACTATACTATATCGCAGTTTTCCCACACTATGTGTGCGTTATTTATAACAATTTTTCATCATTTTCTTTCAAAACTTATTTTTCATCTCTATATTGAAATAAATTTGAAAACAAAAATGTAGTTTTCAAGCATTTGTGACACACAGCCTGTCCCCTCTTATAAAGAGATTTGAGCCCTCTATTAATCATCGCAAATAGAAATTACTTTTCCATACAATTTTCAATTGTATTGTTTCACAAAACATTTCAATCAGCCGTCAATACAAATCTCCATTAAATAAGTTTAATCAAAACTTTAGCAATTATTTTAAAGTTTTTTAACAGCACTGAACTACAGTATAATACACTCTATTTGGTATATATACTGTATATTGATGTGACATTTAATTCAATAATTCATTGAATTAAATGTTGATTTTGTGAGAAAATTGTTTGTCTAATAAGCGCTCGAAACACTACTTCACTGCACGACTCGTGAACTGTAAAACACATTTGATATTTGATCCGAAAATATAAAGACAAATATATTTTCACGTATTGTTGTACACCTTATATACACTAATAGTTTTGATATTTGTATTGTTTTCCCCTTAGATATCAAATACTGTTTTTTGTTGAATTGATTTACAACTTTAAACATAAAAACAATATTTGCACAAAATGTATTGTTGTACACCTTATATACACTAATAGTTTTGATATTTGTATTGTTTTCCCCTTAGATATCAAATACTGTTTTTTGTTGAATTGATTTACAACTTTAAACATAAAAACAATATTTGCACAAAACCTCTACTGAAATGTTTGCTTTCCAAATGAATTATTGTTTTAATTTTAAAATCACTTTCATTTTGTGATCCATTTGAGAGTAATTTCTAAATAAGCAAATATTTGTGTTTATAAATGTCTTATTAACTAAATATCACAACAAATAATAGTTTTCAAGAATATTCAGAGCATTAGTGAGGATATCAACTAAATGTATATAAAAATCAATATTTGATTTGATTCTTACATCTAATGTATGGCGCGATCTGTACTGACTGTTTGCAAATAAATTCAACCAAAACTTCACATAAGTTTCATTATTTTATAACAAAACTTACAATAATATTATAAATACTTTATTTAAAATTAATGTATTTTGAATATTACAAAACATTTTACTTGGATTAGTATAAAAGTCTTAATATTTAACATGTAACTTATGTTTAAACAAAAATAGTTTTAATACTCTTAATTTAAAGACTAATACTGTAATAGTCTTAATTTATATCAAAATCAATATTAAAGAAATTAGTAAAAAGAAAATGAAAAAAGAGATTTCTGTGTAAACTTTCCTTTCAAACAAAATTAAAGGTTACTCAATCGTAAAATTAATTTTCAATGGATTATCCTGGATGTAATTATATTCTAGAAATAATTTCTGCATATCTCTGTAATTGAATATTTAGTAATCTTTAACAAAAGTTTTGATAAATCAATATAAGTTTTATTTAATCTTTTTGAATAAATAGACGGTAATAATAAAAGCATGTTATATTTCATTGTTTATTTTTTAGACCATCATCTTTATAGGGAAGTTATTAAAATTACTAGAAATTGATTTATGAATACATTTACTATAATCATTATTATATCATTAGTTTTGGTAGTAAATCAATAGTTTGGGCGAATCTTTAATATCTGATTGATTTTTATATAAATGAAAAAGAAAACTCTAATCAAACATTTTACATAATATAACAGAAATTATATCTTACAGTATTCAGTGGTTTTAATATAGAAAATTAAATTTCATTTATAAACAGATAAGTTTACTAACATTATAATGATGTAACATATTTCTAAAAAGTTAAAAATATGTTTCTTATTTATAATTTTAAAAATATCTTTTCTATAATTTAGAAGTTTTGTATCTAAAGTATTCTATAATATTTATTTTGGAAAATAATTTTGTTTATTACAAATTGAATAGAAATATTGATTATCACTTGAGATAAAAAAACGAAAAATGTCAGCGATTTACCTTAAAATACAAAATATAATATTAAAATAGCCTAGAATAAGGTGTGCTAAGAATCTCATGTATTTTCATATGACAACAAATTTGCCGATTTAGACCAAAATCTATACATTTTAGAAATCGATTTACCCATAAATTCTATTGAAATAAAATTCTTTAACCGAAATCTATTCAATGAGTTGAATACTTCATACAATAACATAATGATGAGAATATTTGCATACTCTATGTATATTCAGATTATTCTGTACAGAATCTGTGTTGCATTTATTGCCGTTCAGATCAACAGCTAAATCATAAATATAAATTTATATGAATAACGGTTTATTAAAAAGGGTACAATGAAAATTCATTGAGTGATTAGTAAAAGCTTTTCAATCGCAGTTTAGTCATTCAAAGTACAGTAATATATTTTGAGATAAGATTTAAATTCTGTATATTTTACATGTGTTTTAAAGCTTTCAATGAGTTTCCAATGTATCCTTTTTAATAAATCGTCTCATATATTGAAACTTCAATTTAATTAACGAACAAACTTTTCATAATTAATATTGAATGCTTTGAATAATAGTAAATACTTTGAATAACTCATTACTTTTGGAAAAAACAATTTAATCTATTGTTTGAGTTTATTATGAAACGAGAGGCAGACATGAGGACAGGGATTGTCTGCAACAGAAGGTACACTACATCCCTGAGAAATGTCTGAATACTTCACATTTTAATTAAATTCATTGATGTCTTAAATGATCGTATAATTAAGAGACACTCAAATCGTTTTGACATAAATTGATGCATTAAAGCAAACATAAATAATTGTATGCCTGGCTGTCCCTATTTGTTTTAATGCCAGAACTGGACAGTTATGCTATGAATTAATTGGTAAGAATAGCAAACATTAATAGTTATCATAAAATTGTCGGCTATTAATGGCTGATTAAAAGTGCTATTTTTGGTCATAAAGTGATATAAATACGAGGAAAACAAATGAATAAATTAATATTTTGTTTGTGAAAGTAATCCACTTTTTTAATCAACTTAATAAATACAACATGTGTTCACAATTTATTGCTTGAGTATATCTTTGTCTATAAAAAGCTTTTGTCTCCGATATATGTTTTTATTACAAATTACAGATGCATTTCAATAGCAAAGGTTACACCACTATTTTGATTATCAGTCAATTTTTAAGACATTACAATTGTAATTTATTTATTAGTACATTAAATAATTATAATTTTGTTTTATTAATCACAAAAATACTATTGATTTAATAGTAATTTTCAACTTATTATTTAATAAACATTATTATCTATAAATAGTGAAATTGTGTAATTATTGAACCAGAAAATGATATAAATTAGTTATAATTATTATAATGGCATTTATTACGCGTAATTGCGTTCACATATTATTGAATTAGCACATATTAATACTATATGTCCAGGAGCTTATTTGTATGAGACATAAATGCACATTCAGTTTGCACTATAATTTCTTACTAAATATGTTGTTTGCATTCATATAATGACAATAATTATGAATTCATTTGGAAATACTTGAATTTCCGTAATATAAATAATCTCTAATAAAAAGCATTTCATAATATTTTGCATTTTATTCGCTGATGTTATTTGTATTGAAGTATTGAATAATCTTTTAGGAGATTAATGACATCAGATTGTGAACATTGATTAAACCTGCGGTTAGAGTACTTATACAATATGTGACATTTGATAATAAAAACAAAAATGAATTGATTAAGTAAATACAACAAAATGTAAACATGGTAGAGATGAGATTTTACAAATTATAATTTCCTTTCCAAGTGCATCCCTATTAAGGCTAAGTAGTGAGAGGTATGGGATCCATAAGTTTATAGACATTGACATTAAAATATTTTTAGTAAATTAAAAATAAATAAGTAAAATGAATATATAATAGTTAGATATTGTGAAATGCTTTAACCTTAGAGTAAATTGAATTTTGTTTACACACAGTCTGACATTATAAACAGTCGAGAATATTCTTGATATCAAATAGAAAACTCAGACTTATTCTTACATTTTAATAACATTTTGCTTGTGTTTATTTTGTGTAAATATTTTGTTTTTCTAACAAAAAACTTTTATCTCGTATTTATTACAAAACTTTTTGATTTCTGCGAATCTCTCGGATAAGGTATCTCTGTATAAGAAATCTCTAATTTTCTCTACATTTGAATGGATTTATAAGAATTTATATTAAAAAACTTTTTTTCATAAAATTTTTTCAATTCATTCGAAAAGTTTTATTCAATACTTTAAAAAGAAAATTTTTGATTCAATAACTTTTTTGTCTGAGACTTTGTATTGAAATTCCGAAAATTTCAATTTAAAAATGTATAAATCAATTTTATGCCTCATTTTCGATCAAATATTTGTTTTATAATAAGTTATAATCATTAATATATACAAACAATAGAAATGCATTAAAAATGTAATTTAAAACATTGATAATCTCTAGACTGAGAATTGTTTGCTTCTAATGACTATTAAATGTATTGTAATTTAATATCCATTGAAACACTTTTACATTTTGCTTTAATGCATATAATATTATTTTTATTATGAAAATAATTTCTTTTTAAACGAAAATTGATATATTTTTAGAAAATCAAAGTATTATACGTCACTATATTATATAATATTATGTATTATATTGTTTTGATTTTCTATTAGAAAATTATAAAAAATTAATAATTTTATTTTGTTGTATAAGGTTTTTAAATTTTAAATTTTATATTAGATATGATTATTCTTATCTTTATAATAATAATAATTCAATTATAAATTGACAGAATTATATAATTACGGAAATGTTACATTAAATGCCATTAAAGTTAGCAAAGAATCTAAAATTAGTTCAGAATTACAATATTCTTGAGATCATATTTTCCGATAAGAATTCTCATATATCAATAGATCTGAAAACAACAAATTTCTTATATCTTAATATCAAAAGCATTTTCATCAAAATCATATTGTATTTCATTACTCGTTATTAAAGTGGAAGCAAATATCTGTCCAACAAATCTGTATATCTCTATAGATTATGCAATTTAGGTCTTATATAAGACAAGAATTTGAAATCTTTATGATTGCAAATTCTTGTTTTTATTTTCAATGTTGTATTCAATGCATTACTTAACTATCATACTTGATTGTAACTTAGATCTCTGTATCTAACCTCTCTCTCTCTCTCTCTCTCTCTCTCTCTCTCTCTCTCTCCCTGAATGACTGATTATCTTTGATGGGAATAAGCAGTGATTTGAATTGTGTGTATTTAAAGAGCTGTTTAAGTAAATGATGCAAAAACAATAATAAATGAACAAATAGCGGACATTCGTGTATCAGTGCTGACAATGGAGTTAAAGTTGATTTCCATTCAATACGAGAGTCCTTTAGTTCACTGACATCTCAATGACAGTTACTTTGAAACTTTAAATAAAATGTAAGACATCTGCAAACATTGATTTTGTCTCCTATTTGAGTCATTCATTTGATAAGAATTACAAACGTTAATAAATTCTTGTGAAATACAAAAATTTTTAAACAAATATTTGAATAAAAGGCGTTCAATCAAAAGCCAATGTCAGAAATTATTTATTATTCTCAACATACTTTACATATTGTGAAACATATTTTTATTTCTAACTTTCATTTCGTGAATTTTAAAGAATTATTTCACACAAAACTTATTGAAAGAAACCTCGAGTCATATAAACACATACAACACATAACTCAATCAATTATTGTTCATTGCTTATAGAAAGCCGTTCACTGTGTAGTTGAAAGTATCAGAAAAATTGCCAGAATAAGCAAAAATGTTAAATTTATTGCGGGAAATGTGTATAAAATATGTTTATGATATCAATGGTGATAATTTTAATGCATTGCCAATTGCACACCCTTTTCTAACTGCAAAATTAATGTGGTTTTAGTGAATACAAGTATACAATCATTTGAAAGTTTTTAATAATAGTTAAATATTGAGCACAAATAGAGAACCATATAAAGTATATTTTGAATGTTTTGCAAAAAGTTTTGATTCTAAGCGAGAATAGAGATGAAAGTTATGAAAGGATTAGTTTTTGAAATCTATTTGTATGTATAAAAAAGCATTTGTGTTGCACTTTTCAAATATCAATAAAAAATATGCAAAATTCAAAAGAGTAAACAAAAAAAACTTATTTGATTTCGCATTTGAATATGAAATCAATTTTTTGTGTTAAACATAATTATAATTATTGTCTGAAAGCCATTAAATAAATGAAAACTAAAAGCTAAAGATTGACTGGAAGTTTGATATATGCACTGAATATTCCGTTGACGACATATACACAGAATTTATCAATTTGTTGACTTCAGCCGATAGAGTGTGTAATTGGGCGCAGTCTCTAATGGCTATACAATCCTCGCCGCTATACTCCGTACGTGTGTCTCGCGTATTGAGTGGCATTGTATATGTGAGCGCCGGTAGACTATTACGCCAACAACCATAAGAAACTCTATAAAGGAATAAAAAGAGAAAGTTTGATGCAAACAATTAAAAAGCAAAATTCCTCGAAAATTGTGTCTCATTTTTGGTGTTTTCAGCGAAAAAAGTTTTCTAACAATTTTGTTGACTCGGAGCCGTGTGTTTGTTAAAATACATGTAATAATAAAGTCCATTAACTGATGGACTTTCAGATAAAGTCGTCAGAATAAAGACTGTAAGCAAAGGTATATATATATATATAGTGGTGGACAGTAAGCAAAATGGATGTGCATTAATCAAACGTGTCCTTAGGCTACACTCAACCATCTGTTTATTATTCTAATAAAAAGACATATATTTAATAACAAGAAAAATAACACAATTTTTATCTCTTCAACAGTATTGTTGTCCATCAGTAATAAGAAAATACTGACCAATAGTGTTGAGAGCTTTCGCTAAGATTGTTGAACATCTATTGTAATACATAACGTAAAGAACTTTATTTATATAACGATTTTTGTGTATAAATTGCGAAAAGAATATTATATTCTTGTGATATAATCTACTTATGACTTGAGATAAGACAATAAGTCTCAAGAAGTTTGTGCGCGGATTAGATGCGAGTGAAGTCATTAGTGTTAGTAGCGGTCGACCGGTTCTCTGATGTCCAACCTATGGTTCTTTCGGCTTCGGGGCGGCACCGGTGCTAACCAGCAGGAGAGACGCCGTTCCAGCTCTGAGCGCGTCCAAATTGACCTCCCTCAGTTCCAGTACCACCCCGCGTCCATGTCCGCCACCTCCAGCCGCCTCCACAGCACCCGAGGCTCCACCAGCTCTTATTGCGGGGCCTCCGGTCTGTCCCCTCAGTGCGGAGATGTGCCCCCACTTCACAGGAAGACACTAATGCCCGGAACCAGTATTAATCTGGCGGATAGTCTCGATAATGTCGCACAATTGATACCAAGGTCTGTTATTTGAGAATATTATCAAATATTCTTATCTATTTTGCTTATACAATGAATTTCTGTTTTTGGAAATTGGTTTTGAGTTTATTGTTAATATTTATATCAAAACTTTAATACAGTTTGTTATAATGTTATTACAGTATATGCAAAAGGATAGAGATGTTAAACACATCCTTTTGTTATTAGATAACATTTTATATTAAATTTATAGATTAATTTGACATTAATTAACTAGTTTATGTATCCGGATCTTCTTTATGTTTTATGATTTTGGAAATATGAATCAATGGAAGTTTATATATTTGTCGTTTGTTTATATTAATTTAATTTAGATTATTATTTTGAGATTTTATTTTTATTTCTAAAATTTCCTATAATATAGGTCTCTAAAAAGTTATAATTAAAATTCAAAAACTTCTAGGAATTACAGATTGCATAAAGTTATTAAAATAGAGTTTACAATAATTTCTATTTGTTGCACTTAATACAAATTGTAGAATAACTAAATATTACTAAATGCACTAGTCTAGTCACATATTAGTCTACTTCTCTCTCTCTCTCTCTCTCTCTCTCCACATCTATTTATCTCCAACAAAATGACAACAAAATTTCCTCAATACTTACCGTACAATTTCAGAGTATTGTCACTAAAGTAGTGGTGAATGCAATCGCCACAGAGGAAAGGGATCAGTATTTAGCACAACTATTACATAAAATATATCACAAACTCAATTATCAATGAGTTGTACTCATTATGCATAATAAGGCCGATTAAGAGGTGTTTTAAATATTTAATAATCTCATAAATAATTGGGGTTTTCATCGAAACTCATCGATACTCTCCATCACTTGCGCGCACCTCTGGTCTGGAAGCGAATGAATAAATAGTGTTTTTCAGTCTTATTTCCTAATGATGTTTGTCTTTCAAACACACAATTCATCAATTATTCAATGACTTTCTTAATATCTCGCCTCCACTGCTATTATATCAACTGTTATTTATATATTTCACCGTTTGATGGATAAGTTTAAGTCGGCAAATAAAACATTTAATGAGTAATTACGGCAACATTTAGTGAATACGAAAAACATGAATTTCGTCTTAAAGTGGACTTATTTGTGAGTCGATAACAAAATTATACAATTATTACACAGAATATCAAACTTTGTGCCAATAATCAAATAAAGACTATTTGTTTACAATTGGACTTCAGTTCAATAGTTCATTGCTTAATATGTTTGTAAATACTTAATAATTTTTAGGCATGATACTTTTGTATTGATTCTGTGGATATTACCCATACAACGATAATATTATTGTGTGTTTATTGCTATTAAATGAAGTATTAATAACAATTAATAGGAAAAATCAAATAAATTAATATTGATATATGTTTACTCGTTTATATACATATAATATTGTTGTGTATTTACAGTGTTTTGTTGAATTCAATTATAGCGTACTTAACTGTTTATGACCATAATAATTGTACCGTGTATATATATTCATAACATATAAATTAAAGTGTCATTGACAATGTTTGTATTAAAAACAATTCTTCAATTGATATTAATAACGATTTGACAAACTTTTATATCATTTCTACTTGATAATTAATTATACGAATTGAATTCTGTAAACATTTGTTTGTAAGCAATTTGAAATGCAATGGTCTTTTGCATTGCTCAATTCAAAATAATAGAAATACGAATCAATTTTATATTCAAAACGGATTTAGTTTTTTTTGTGGTAAAAAAGAAAAGTATAGAATATTTTATGTCTTTTTCAAACTTTTGTCGATTTTAATGCCAAAAGAGGTGTTGAAATGTGAAAAACTAATCAAAATTTATTGCAAGACATTCACAAGAATTGTTAAGAAAATAGGTGAACAAATAAAATCTGAAAAGTCTTTTGCGTTTATTATTATTTGATAGTATTGTGGGATTGATGGCAAAATATTTTACAGCGTTTTTTTCATTCAATTACCAAATATAGAGTGAAATTGTAATATAAATGAAAAACGGCATTCAATTAAATAAAGAAACATATATTTTCATAACTGAATGGTATCGACAAATTTGTCATTCAATTGATTGAGTTGTTTGGCTTAAAAAGAAATACAAATCTAAAGACATATTTCAATAAATAATTGGCTTTATATTTAGAGTCCATTTCTAAAATATTTCATTCAATCACATGTGAAGCGTGTAATCAATAATTACATTAAAGAATAATATATAGACTAATGAAGTCTATTCATAGTATACTATAGTATATTACTTATAGTATATTACTTATAGTATATATACATATTAAATGACATATTTCTCTCTTCATAATTCATTTTGATTACTGTTTAACAGAAAATAAGTATTTATTTGTTAAAACCAATCAATAAATTAGTTTGTTTCCATATTTAAGTATAGACTAGGCTTACTATAGGGGTTTCCGCTTAACCACAACATGTTAACATTCATAGTGCTATTATTGGTTGTATTGATATTTATATTTGATATTTATGCATTATTTATTAAAACTTATTTTTTAGCTCAAAACTAAAGTCTTTAGTTCTCGTATAGCGGTTTGAGTTTGCAAATTATTCATGCACATTTGACCACATTTTCACTATTTGAATGAATTTTATTTCTACAATCATTTTTGACAGATTTTCTTATCATAAAATGAGTAGTCTTTGCAAAAACACAAATTCTATTATTTCTATAATACATGTTCACAATATTCCGTACGTTTGTGTCGGAGCTTGTCTTATGTCTCTTGTTTTTATAAATTAAATTGAATTTTCTCTCTAAATCTATTAACTTATTTAATTATTTTTATTCATTAAATGTTACCGATTCTGTATACAAGTAGAGTATTAGAATATTCTCTAATTACTTTTCATGTACAGTGAAAATAATCATATTCATTCATACTTTGATTTTCTGTAGAAACTAAAACACAATTTCTTATTATTATAAGTTCTGTATCTCTTGTATTTACAATCAGGTTTACACTAGTATTACAAAATTTAATTAATTTGGTTTTTATTATCTTTATTTTTATTATTCTTTTTGAATAAAAAATGCATTTAAACTTCAATTTAATCCATATAATGATAAAAAACATAAATTATAAGTATATTTAAAATTTATTATTATTTTTATGATAAAGGGATTTAAATATCAATTTTTAAACGAGATTGTCGAGCAAATTAAATACACTTTCGAGATATTTATTTTCTTTCAAATACTACATAATAAATAGTTTAAAGAAAGTATATTTTACGAGTTCTCAGTCTTTATTGCATTTTTGAGACATAAATATCCTTTGTCGAGCAAATTAAATACACTTTCGAGATATTTATTTTCTTTCAAATACTACATAATAAATAGTTTAAAGAAAGTATATTTTACGAGTTCTCAGTCTTTATTGCATTTTTGAGACATAAATATCCTCTCAAATAGACTTTTAGATGTGATTTGTGGCCAAATATCTCGAGTTATGACAAATATAAAGAGGGGTTTATTATAACGATTCTCTAACTCCTAAATGCAATCATTTATTTAACACCCAACAGTGAAAATGAAATATTAATTAACAAATTAAAGTTAAATTCTGTTGTAATTAACACTGAAAACATATTTTGATGTATTAAAATAATGGTAACATTATGATTAATTTATGTTCAAATAATTTATAAATAAAAAAAGCCTATTAGATGACATTTACAATTTTCCGATTGAATGTCTCATATTAAATAATATATTGCAAAATACTGCATTATCAATGTTTTCATATACAACATTCAAAAATGTTTTTGACAGCACTTTTAGAAAGTAGTTCATTAAGCAAAACTGTAGTCATACTGTACACAACAAATGTAACTCAAAATTATGATAATTTTATGAACTAAACTCAACTCCATTATAAGACAAATGATTTGCATTTTCATGTTATGTTTTCTTATTTATTTAAAGCGTGTTTACAACTTAAAAAGCATTTTTGTGTCAAAACCCGAAATATATTTCAAGAGATATCACTTTTGTTGTCTAACATCTCATTAGAGACTCTTAATTACGAATTTAACTCTCATTTGACTGCAAGCTATTTCATAAACCTTATTATGACTTGAAATCCATTTTAAGTGCAAACTCTTATTCTCAAGTTAAAGTTTTAAATTTCATTTATTGTTTTCTCAGCAAGGTTTAGAGTTTCGCACAAAGAATTTAAGTGAATTACTAGAGAAATGACAATAAATAAGAGATTTTATGACACTTTCAAGCATTCAAAGAGTATATTTTTGCTCTTAAAATCAAATTCAATTTAAATCTTTTTTCTCGGTTTATAGGAGTTTTAAATAGACGTTCAATTGAATGATACATTTGTCGACGATTTTTATTTAAAATAATTTTTTTGTGCAAAATATTTGACAAGTATTAAAGAATTGGCAATAAAACTGTATGAATTGATGTGAACTTTCATCCAAAAGTCTATTAAATATTTGATTATTTTTATTTTTTATACCCGAATAACGTTGGACTTAACCTTAAGTATTAAACAAATCATTAATTTATATGTTTGCCGTGTACTCAATGTTTTAGTTTATTTAATTATTTGATTATCGCAAAATATTATCTTTTACGGTTACCGTTGAAGTGTATGTCCACTAGTAGTCGAAAAGTTTTTGTATATACTGTACTGTATATAAAGTCAGATATAACGGCATACAAGAGTTGGTATATAAAAGTGCTATTTTCACGGATGCACTACTCTATC
>CAJPVJ010001575.1:0-15863 GCA_905397405.1 Oppiella nova | reverse complement strand
AAAAGACGTGTCTTGACCTAACCTAGCCTTACCTAAATTCAGTCAAAAGACCATTGGTCAGTTAGTTATTCAGGTTTAGGCCTTTTCGGGTTAAGGCCTTTTCTGTTTTAGGCTTTTTCGGATTTAGACCTTTTCGGTGAGTCCCAGTTTATCAAATGCCTTACAATATTTAATGCTATTTCAAACTGTAATCATAGCTATATTTCATTAAAATACAGTGTTCTGTACGGGCTTGTCCAAATGTACAACTGTTTATTTTTTCAATGTTAATCCTATTATTTTTCTAAGTGTTTTATGATAACCGTAGTTAACTATAAAGGTCGCTCACATTATCGGCCTTTTCGTACATGTGCTCAAACCTAACCAACACCTCTCTGTCCGACCACTTCTCTAATGTTAGCAACCGGACCGACTCCGGGAGCTGATCGCCGACACCCGAAAAACTGGTGGAGTATTCCCCGGAATATTCCTCACGAGTCTTATACGTCGCGAACGTCTCGATGGGTCCCATAAATAGCTGCTCCGATAGGCGGCGCACAAGTCGTGGTGATTGGGCTATGGGCTGAAGGAAGAGGTAGTGTTTACCCCTGACCTCCAAACCCTTACCATCGATGCCGGTCTCGTTGAGGACTAGGCCACTACCGGCGCCTGAATATTGAAGCCGCCGGTGAACCATGAGCTCCACCGACCCGTCCATTAGCGACGAACCGCCCTGAGTCCGGTCATTTAGGACAGTCAGTGCTAGACCTTAATTATTACAATATTAAATTATCTTGCTTGCTTACTTCCATAAAAAACTTTCCATACATACATCCCATAACTCAACTAATTGTGAACCTTTTCTAACGACTCAATGGTTTGTGTTTGAAAATCATAACATGGACAATTTGTGAATATATATGTTTTTCGGACCTTAAACAACATATCCTGGAATTATATTGTGCCAAAGAAAGTTATAACTAATTTTAATTAATTTTTATATTTAAACACTTCTTCCTTAACATAAGCAAATAACATGGGATTTCGATTCACATATAACGTTATTTTATTAGGCGGTGGTGGATAGGGGTTAATAACATTAACAGTTCATCTTTAAAATTTAATTTAAGTTAGTTATAACTTTTCGTTAGCACAATATATTTTCAAGATATGTTGTTTACGGTCCGTGCAACATTTTTATTCACAAATTGACCATGGTATGATTTGCAAACACAAACCAGTGACTCGTGAGTAGGCATTCACATATGAATAACTAAATCGATTTACATAATTGAGTCATATGTGAAAGCCTACCGAACATCAAAAACGTTTTCAATTAACTACCATTGCCAAACTTCCTATAACTATTATAATGTCCATATAAATATCTAACAAGAGATTAACTTACCCTGTTTCTCATCTCTAATGGCCACGTGACTATAAATCGGGAACCAATTAGCGGCGATCACATTATTGCCGCAAATCTTCGCCTGCGGATTAAACTTCCGGCGTATGGTTTGCCTGCCGTTGGCGTCCGTATAGTACACGCCATCCGACTTCAAATCCGACTCAAACCGCGTGATTATCTCTTTGCCAATCTTATCGGCGATAGGTATACCCCCTACCGTCCAGTCAAATTCAATATAATCCCTGTCCTCATAGGTACGTACTGTTTGGTGTATGTAGTCGGCAAACACCTGGCTCAGTTCGTGAACACCTCCCGACGTGTGCCGGGCCACCAGTTTTTGAGTGCCGTAGTCGCGGGCGTTACCGTCCGGACAGAAGTTATAGCTCCCGGAGTCCTCGAGGGGCGGCTGATTGCCCACCGATTTGTACCATTTGAACGATTGACGTAATTTATGGGTCGTCCCGTTGACGGTTATGGACTCGATGGCACCGGTAGTCTCGTTAATGTGCAACGTAAATGATTTCCCTTTCATGTCTATCGGGGCCTGGGCTTGTTGATTATTGTCCATTGTATGGGTATCTAGGTATTTTAGAAATCATTATTAGTAATGTATATTTAATTAATTTAGTAAACTTAAGTAAAAAATTAATGATAAATTTTCTTATTTAAATATGTGTGTGAATTAGAAATTTAATAAATATTATTTAATCAAGTTAGTTTGAGTAATTAAATTTTAAATATAATAAATTAAAATTTATTAATAAACCAGAAGTTTATACTAATAACACTATCATGTTTGAATCATAAATTTTAATTTAATTAGTTTTTTAAAGTGAGTAGATCATTTCTTAAATTACCTTTTATAGCTTTTTGTTTCTCTACAAAATATGTCGTAAACCCCAGGGCGGGTAACTGCCCACTAAATACCAACTCATGGGTTCCTAAACTACCATTACGTTCGGGTAACTTTCGGACATCGTCTGACACCGGGAGTATGCCAACGGACTTAACCGCCTGTCCTTTTTCATCAAACACCTCATACTTGGCGTCGACCACCGGTACCCTAATATAATGTTCGACGGGTCGGGCGATCGGGTTATACACAGTGACGGCAATCCTGTCGTTAGTCTCCGTTAGACTGCAATCCGTTATATTCAATGCATCGCAGAAAACGTCACTTAAAACCACTTTTTTGTCACCAGTTTTAGACTTCAAGTACTCAAAAGCCTTTCGGATAACGGCTTTACTGGCGGCGTATCCCGACTGAAGTCGACCCGTGTACCCATCGCATACGCCCTGGGAGCAGGTGCCGGTGATGGCGTCGTGGTGTGTCATTATAGCCACCTCATTGGCTGCCTCGTCCAGGTATGCTTTTGTTTTAGCCGGGTCTAAACGCCCTATTACTGATAACTGCTTGCTCGCCTTTAATAAGTAGTGGAAAGGTATAAATATCTATATTAGTTGATGCTATTTAAAAAAATGTTGATATTATATAGTTGGACTAAAAAAACATATTTCAACTTTACTTTTATAAAAATTGTATAAAAATAATATCCAATTGTTTAAAAGCAGAGTTAAAGTATATTTCTTGGTTATTATGTACAGAATAATATTATTAAAATAATTTTTTATTTACTATAATTAATTTATAAGTGCTAATATTTAATTCGAAAATATTGTTCATTATTTTACCTTACTGTTTTAATTAGTTATTTTAAAAGGTATTTTATAGTCAAAGGTAATATTTCTTACCTGCAAAATATTATTAGTCTGTCTATCCTGATATTTCAATGCCGGCCTATTCGTGTAGTAGCCCACCCAATACGACAAGTAGTCGACATCTCGTTCCGCATACGACAAGTTCATACCATTAAGCGCTTTAATATAACAATTAGGCGACGAGTATATCATATTGACATCGGGATGGCTAGCCTTAGTCTCCTTGATCAGTTTATCCATGTTATCGTACCACTTACTGGCAACATCATAAAAAAAATCGCCGCCCATCGTGACCAACACGTGACTAGAGTTACCATAATCTTTGTTCCAATTCCGGGAATAGTCGATAAACTTAACGGTCCTCTCCTTGACATTGGCGTCGGTTATGGATTCGTTGGCGTTCTCGAAGTTGAACCCTCCGGGCGGGTAGTAGTGGTCGTGCAAAACGGTGGTGAACACCTTGGTATTCAGATCCTTGGACGTGTGCCATATGTACTCGCCCTTCTGTACGCCCCGGTTGTACACGTTGGCGTCGAACCCCATTAGGCCGAATAGCCCCGCCATTTCGATGGAGGCGCCAAATGGGTCAATTTGCCAGGATATTTTTGGTCTACCACAGGTCCCGAATGTTTGGTTTAAGAATTTCAGTCCTGAAAAGTGAATATCAAAACTATTAAAATATAATATAATCTATATGGTATTATTTATTTATTAAATGTATCTATATGTGTTTAAAATATACAAAACAAGTTAATGAGCTCTACAATTATATTACAGTATATATCATTGGTTTCCAAACTGTCACTTATATGACAACTAGCCTTGTAACATCTTTACATTTTCAAACATTTGATTCAATACTAGTTATTTTATTTATAATAAGTCAGTACTCACTTTATTTGATTTAAAAATTAATATGTTAATATTTTGTTTATGAATATTTGTTAATCATAAGTATTTATAATAAGCAAAAACTATAATAATCATGTTTATGACTAATAAATATTTGTATGTATGAAAATGAATTTATTATTAATTTTTAAACTATGACTTTTAACTTCAAGTGATAGAGATTAATAAAATAACTAGTGTTTGATCAAATTCTTTAAAATGCAAAGTTGTTACAAGGTTAGTTGTCACTATATTTATAAAATGACAACCACTGGTATATATTAATAATTGTTATATGAATGCAAAGTTTATGAACAGTATTGTTTTAATTTATCGGCGTCTCAAAAATGAAACTTATTTATAAAACAAAATTACTTATTATTTTCACGTACTGTACAGTATAGTGGAATTGTAAAATACAAATTAATAAACTAAACGTTTACATACCCATGGTCATTTGATCAATAATATTATTATAATGAGCGGCACCCTCATCATTCACCGTCCAACCACCATTAATAAACACTAGCCTACCCTCGGCCACCAATTTCCTAACTACATCCCGGAGCTCGTCTGTCTGACTCAGCCACCATCGGTGGAAAAAATACATTTCCACCTGGGTGTATTTACGTGCCGGGTCCTTTTGCAACTCCTCCACTACGGTGCCTAAAATCTTTACGACGTGATCGTCGTACAATTGGTCCGCGGTATTAACCCAGCCGACATCGTTGTGGGAGTGGGCGATGAGGTGTATGTTCAGCTTATGGGGATCGGTAGCCGGACAGGCGTCGTAACCGCACTTACCCGACACGCCCTCCCATACGCATATAAGCAGCGAAATTAGTAGTAGTTTCATGGGCAGATTAATTTTTAAAAATGATTATGATACAATATGTATTGCAAAGCTATTTATATGTGATTTGCACACGGACCTGAGCATGTACATTTGCACTAGTAATAAGTGCATTAATAACAAATATTATTGTGAAATTGATTTACTTGCACTACGGTGCATTAGTAAAAGTGCCTAGTGATAATTTCTATGAAGTATCACATAAATCTGTTATATTTCCCACAGTATTAGGTTGCACAATTGTTTTTCAAATTAATAATGTTCGTTCTAAAAAATATAAGATTACTAGTACAAGTGGAGGGCAAATGAGTATATTTGTTGAAGTATCTATAGAAATTTATTTTTAAACTAATGTTTGCACTATACACAATAATTCAGAATTATATCACTTATAAAACAGAATAAATTTTAAACTACTAAGTGCTAAGCAACAAGTTAAGTTAATAAAATTATATTATAATTTAATATTTCATATAAATAACATATTTTTATTTAAATTATAATTAATAGTAATTTTGATGTTTATATGATATAAACAGTTTGACAAAACCCTTTGGACTCGATGTCTTAATATTACTATATGTGAGAGTTGAGCTAGATCAATATAAATTTTTTGAGAAACATGGTTTTATTGCACCAATATGTTAATATGCCCTATTTGTGCCTGCTCAAAAGGGGTCGGGATGGGGAACGGGTCATCTAGATCTCAAAAAATATAGGTGATAATCGAATTCTGATTTTTGTAAATGATGAGCGAGGTCATTTCTAAAAATGTTATTTCTGGATTTCTCGAAATTTTACTTCGTTGATTTTTAAAAATTCTCTAAATGTCAAATATTGATATTTTATAATGTATTATAGCTGTAGGGAACTGCTACAGCTGGACTCGAACCAGGTACCTGCCTCGTGCAAGGCATAGGTGCACAGCACTGCGCCACACTAGGTAGGTTAGTGTGGACAAGTACAAGAGATCAAATGGACAGTCATAATGTTAGAATATGAATGTTTTGTATGATATATTTCTTTCCCCTTACCATTGTATCGCTTCCGGCTTTATAGACGGGCAATGGGGACAGATTTTTAAATATTGATTATCGGTATAAAATAGTAGCACAGACCGCAGTAGTCAGACCAACTGGTGATTGAGTACAGCTCAACATAGCCTGCTGTATCGCATTCATGATTGACTTAGCTGTCAGCATCTTTGGCTGTATTACTATCGATCCAAGGGTTCAAGCCAAATGTGCTGTGATGTAACCTTGGACATTCACTGTTTTTACTCCCGAAGTGGTGACTGTCAGTTCGGTTAAGTTCATTGAACCCTATACCTAGGAATTGTAATGAATGGCCTACTTGCATAAAGGGGTTGGCAAGTATCATATGGGGCAGCCAAGGGATATAGTTCATTGAACCAGGACAGAAATTCAATGTATTTATTTAGGATCTCTGCTCTACTTTAACGAGTGATTCTAATGATCTGCAAGAAGGCGTAACTTGTCAACTGTGTGCGCCTGGTATTCATTGGGTTCGGGAGATGGTCAGACCTTATCGGTAAGTATAAGGCAAGATTTTCGGTTCTACCTTATAAGACCTAAAACCGAAAAGTCCTAAACCTGAAAAGGCCTAAACCCGAAAAGGCCTAAACTCATATAACTAACTGACCAGTGGATATATTTTTAATTTCATTAGTGGAAAAGACGTGTCTTGACCTAACCTAGCCTTACCTAAATTCAGTCAAAAGACCATTGGTCAGTTAGTTATTCAGGTTTAGGCCTTTTCGGGTTAAGGCCTTTTCTGTTTTAGGCTTTTTCGGATTTAGGCCTTTTCGGATTTAGGCCTTTTCGGATTTAGGCCTTTTCGGATTTAGGCCTTTTCGGTGAGTCCCAGTTTATCAAATGCCTTACAATATTTAATGCTATTTCAAACCGTAATCATAGCTATATTTCATTAAAATACAGTGTTCTGTACGGGCTTGTCCAAATGTACAACTGTTTATTTTTTCAATGTTAATCCTATTATTTTTCTAAGTGTTTTATGATAACCGTAGTTAACTATATGCCTCATGCTTAAATACGTACACATTTTTATGGAGTTGAGAGTTTATGGTGGCACTAAAACTCAATATTATATAATAAGAAATCTACCCAGATGATTAATTTTTATTCGAGCAGTACTTGACTCTAAGGTTGAGTATTATCTAACTGTTTGTCCTCTTAATCATAGCTTTTACTCATACTATACGACAAATGTTTGCGAAATTTAAAATTCATAATTATTTTAACATATTTTCAAAAAATTTATAATCAGAACCAATTCTACGTTAATAAAAATAAGCAGGTCATTATTTATAATAAAACTTAAAATCACTACTAGATGAATCAATATAATTTAATGATTGTAACATAACGTAAACTAATATAATATTAACATTGTAATTGAAATTTTATTATTGTGTTTTTATGTTTACTTAGACCACAAGTGATTATTGTAACTATACAGATATGAACAGGATTATTTTAGTTTTATATCTAAATATCTTATACTTCTATACATTTGTTAACACAAAACCATATTTTCATTTCTCACGAAAGTATTAATACAAAAATAGTAAAAAATAAAACGTGTCATACATTTAGTTCATTATATTTAACTAAAAAAATATTATATAAAAATTTAATATGAATTTTAAACAAGCTGTGTGTTTAGCCCTGGTGGCCAGTCATATGGTATATGGTAGGGATGATGGGACAGTACGTACCCCTCCCATGGGTTGGCTATCATGGTCTCGATATGGCTGTGAAATAGACTGCAAACGGTATCCAAAGGCCTGTATTAATGAACAGCTTTATAGGGAACAGGCGGACAGGCTGTCCACTGATGGCTATAAGGAGTTGGGCTATAGTTATGTGAATATAGACGACTGTTGGAGCGAAATGGAAAGGGATGTCGACAATAGACTGGTGGCTAATAAGCAAAGGTTTCCGAGTGGTATGAAAGCGCTGGCAGATTATGTCCACTCAAAAGGCCTTAAGTTAGGTATTTATGGTGATGTGGGTCCCAAAACTTGTGCTGGGTGAGTTTGTTTTATTATATTGAGACTTGCTTTTATTAAATACATGAATATTTTGGTAATAACAAAATTTAACGTTCAAGGTAACAAAATATTTTACGATAAACTGATCAGCCAGATAATAATAGCAACGCTAATTTTTAATGCAACCCGCATAATATAATTCAGAATTTAAGATTTTATATTGTAACCCATACATTAACAAAATTTTTGATCTACAACAATTACTAATGTTATGGGTATTAGCAACTAGCACCATGAATGTTAATCTATGGTGTAATATTTAAGTTAATCACAAAGTATAAATATCCTATACAAGTTACAAGTAGTTTTTTTTGAAATAATAACTAATATTAATGCAACAATTATCATCAATAGCTACCCGGGACAAAATGGCAAAAATGACTCTGGTGATTATTATACACTGGACGCTAAAACATTCGCTGAATGGGGAGTCGACTCATTAAAGTTTGACGGATGCAATCAAGATGTTAAACAATTTGATCACTTATACCCTCAAATGGGAAATGCCTTAAATACGTCGGGTCAGCACCTAGTTCATATTATCACGACCTTAATGAGCAGTTTATATATAATAATATTTATTTATACTAGGTCGTCCCATAGTGTACATTTGTGAGTGGCCCCCGTTTCAAGTGGCATCACATGTCCAAACAGATTATAAGGCAGTCACCGATAGTTGTCACGTGTTTGGTAGTCATAGCGGGGATATACAGCAATCGTGGGAAAGCATAGCGTCTGTGCTAGATTATTTTGGTGATAATTACGACTGGATGAGTAAATATCATGGTAATTAGTATTTTAAGAAATTTTAACAATTCACTAGTTGACCGTAATTTATTTATTATAGGACCGGGACACTTTTTTGATCCAGGTGAAAATTTATTTTTTTTAATTATTTCAAATTAATTATAAATATTAAATTGTTGTATACGTAATGGACAGACATGCTAGTGGTCGGCAATTACGGTCTGTCCCACGAGCAAAGTCGCACCCAATTCGCAATGTGGGCCATGTTTTCGGCCCCCCTTTACATGTCCAACGACTTGAGAGACATCTCTACGGACGACATGAAAATACTACAAAATAAGGCCATCATTGGTGTGAATCAGGACAGGAATGGCGTGTTGGCTAAACGGTTGGTCAAAGTAGGTGTTACCTAAATGTTGTAATATTTTTTTATTTATATAAATATTATTAAATATAATTTATTTGATAGGTAAACAGCCAACAGGTATGGGTAAAACGGGTGGAGCCACAGGTGAACGGCCAGTGGTCTTACGCCGTGGTATACATCGACGCCAACCCTATCGGTGACAAACATTACGTTAGTTTCTGACAAATATTTTTAATTTATAACTAAAATTAGTTTTCATTTTATTTGACAGATAAACTTGGTAAACTTGGAGTATATATTACCCGACGCTAAGCCGACTACTGAATATGTCGTACACGACCTGTACATGGATGAGGGCAAAGATGTGCTTGGTACTTTAAAATCAAGCGATAATTTGGAGTTGCTAGTTAAAACGGGTGGCGGTTGCCGTATGGTTAAACTTGTGCCAAAATGAATTCCGAAAAAAGTAACTCAATTTTGAATAATAAATTGCCTTGATACTAATAAAAATAATTGTTCATATCCAAATTATAAAATTATTTTATTTGCGCATTGCCTCAATATTTCATTTACGATAATATTACTTATTTATTAACTATAATATAATTTTGAATTATCTGCTTTAATTTTTAAGTTCAATTATTTGACCATGCTCAGCTTCCTCGATAGTATCAGCTATTTCGATGCCTTTCGTTTCTGGTAAAAACATTACAAAAATTGCCGCAATGACTGATATGGTGCCATACATGACCATAACAGCAGCCAGACCATATGTTGCTGTCTGTGTAATTAAGCATAAATAATATTTTAATAAATAATAATATTGCACCAATTACAATTCGTTTATATATGAACATTGTCCGAAACAGACGCCTCATTAATATTTGCCATTATGGCATATGCCTGTTGTCAATGAATTTTTATAGCTTAGTATTGAGATAATGTTAAAATGTTTAAAATTTTGTCACTCATAGTGTGACCTGGATTTACTCGAGTTAGCATCGCAACTGTACAATATACTTTATACTACAAAAGGACAAGTACCCAAAACATAAACCACCATACATGCCCGGCATAATGTATAACTGATCAACATTTATTAAATAAATGACCTAACCTAAAAAAACTCACCAAATCCTTCATAAATGGTCCGCCAATAGCGCCAATCCTACCGACCACAGAGGCCGCCCCTATTCCCCGTTGCCTGAGTACAGTCGGGTACAGTTCCTGCTCCATAATGTACATCATATTCCAGGCGCTGCCCACACCAAACTTGCTGACCAGTGCCCAGGTCACTTTGAGCCAATCGCTCCGGGAGGGTATTACCGCCAAACTAGCCATACTTGCTATGAGCATAAATATGGCCAACAATTTGCGGCGACCGATAAACCGCATTAATAGGACAGTTATCAGTTGGGCGGGTAGCCCAACCAATCCCGATAGTAAGTAGGTGATGTAAAAATTGCCACCATAATCGGCCATGTTAAAACTTAAGGCGTAGTATAGTATGGCCAACACGATCGACAAATACCATAAGATTAAAGTTATTTTTCGAAGTGTTGGCGTTTTTAATATGTCCAGTACTGTGATATTTTTAACTGGCTTCTCTTTTGATTGTAGCTGTATGAATTTTAAACTTAAAATGTATTTTATATATAATTTTTAATATTATATAATAATATATATAAACCTGTTTCAAATGGTCGGACAACTCAGTCAACTGATGCGTAAGATTTTCGTCGGACTTTCCGTTCATTTTGAGTGCTTTCCGGAGCGTATGTTCCGCGCGATCGACGTATCCGTTGGTTATGAGCCAACGCGGGCTCTCAAACATATAGTAATACCAAAACACCATTAATACCAATACGACGACTGATACTAATTGCATGAATCGGTAGTCCTGGAGCCAATACGCCAGTCCCGGTACTAAAGCGTGACCAGCTACCCATCCCATACAACATAGTACGACTATTGTATCCCGGTACTTTGGCCCGCTAATTTCCAACACTTATAAAGTGTTGACCATATTTATTATAAATATTAACATAAGCTATAATACTTTATACACACGTGTTATAAATACGGCACTTCCCCTCCCGTTGCTACCGCATGCTACCACAAATCGTGCTAATGAATAAAGGTAAATATTGGGGGCGAGTACGCACGCTAAAATGCCCACGATCTCAAATGTAAACGCTACCCATATAATAGGTCGTCGGCCATATTTATCGGAGTAGTGCGATAATACCAGTCCCGACAATATGTAGCCCAACATGTAGGCCGTTTGCGAGTACGAGGCGTACAGTGTTCGGTCGCACACCAGGTTGAACTAGTATGATTTTATTTGTTGTAATTATTATGTTAAAATAATTGTTTTGTTAAAATAAAAATTATATTAATTTCCGCAAACTTGGGTAATTATTGAGTTGCCAAACTGTGTCCGATCATATTGCCATTCCGTGCAGCGTTCGCTAGATGCATTAAATTTAAAGCATTTCATAGCATCTGTTTTATTCTGTAAATATAGATTTTTAAATGATAATTATTATACTAGGTAATTTTTGGGATTAGCAAATTATAAACTACATAGGATTAGCATATTCTGAAATTATTTATGTTACGTTTAAACATACTGTATATTAATATGACAGCCTTAATTTATGTTACCTGATAATCTAATGGGACATCCTTGCACCAATAGTCGTTGCTATAAGCGTGAAACCCATAGCCCATGTTATTAAGAGCACTAACGGCATCCAATATAAATGTGTAAATCACAAAGGTAAATTGCCATTTACCCCATTCACCAATTATATCGGATACATGTTTAACCTCAGGTATTTGCACGTTCATATTAGGCAGCTAGTTTTTAACGAGATTACCATTTGCACTATTTTGTACTTAATTAACTATTAACTATTTGCAACGTTGATTGAATATTGTCATTTAATAAAAATTATAACTAACGATGATATGATTATATTATCAATCTTAGATTAAAGTCATATTACATTATTTATAAACATTAGCTACATTTTCGTAAATATACACTAATAGCAAAATAATATTTTTCTAGTATTTCTAATATTATCACATAAGTAAAATGATCATTTTTAAACATAATTTATTATGTTTAACAATTTTAGGTTAAAAATAGTCAAGATTGTTATAAATAATTTTTCTTTAAATATGTTATTATTGTATTTGTGCCATTCTAGTAATATGGCAATAAATTGGGTTTTAAATTTTTAATTTATTGTAAGATTCCACTCGCTTTATCAATACAAATAAAATAATGATAAATGCTCATTTATTTACACAAGTATCATTTTTTAGACGGATGACCTTGTTTTATGACATAAAATTTATATCATTTCAATTATAAATGCTTATGCTTAATGTAAAATACAGTTTGTTAATACAGTGTGTTTAAACTAAATTAAGTCTGTAAAAAATTAACTACAACAAAAGTATTTATATAAGAATAATTATAAATTTAACATTAAACTAAATTGTTATAAAAACATACAGTGTATTAATAATAAATATTGTATTTATAAAAATAGTAAATTAACCAAACATAAAATAATCAGGTTAAATAGTACAGTATAATATAATGGATAACAATTAAAATTTAATTAAAATTAAATTCAGAATATATGAACCTGATTATTGCAGATATTATTACAAATTGTTATTATTATTACATCTATATATTATAATAACTTGTATTACAATTCTAAGTATAAAATTTTTAATCTTCATTTAACTATATATAGCAATAAATAGTGCAATAAATACCTGATAAACTTGTAAATTGTTTAATTATATAAGTAATTCGTAAAAATATTGATTTTTATTAATATGTTTAAAAATTATATACTTATTATATAATATAATAATGTCACTAAATATAATCATAAATGTGCTCATTCTGATTAATATAACTATTATGATTAGCAGTATTGTTAATATTTGAGTCATTGTGAGTATAATTATTAGTACAATAAATATACTGTCGCTCATAATTATTTTCAATATTACCAGGTATAATATAAGAATTGCTTCTAGTATTATATCTAGTATTAAGATTAACAGTATCCATAGTATTGGTGTCCCGTAGCGCTGGTAGTCTACTTGAGTACCTCAGGTGCATAAGCGGTGAATAGTGTTTGTGATACCAAAAGTACAATGATACAAATACCAAACTCGCAATCAGCAAGCATAATAATGTGACACCAAATATTAGCCATAAAACTGTAAAATATATTAATTTAATATTATTTAATTATTAATTAAATTATACCTGGTACGCTTGAATTAGAAAATGTTGTAGGTGTAGTTACTGAAATATAATCATGAAAATCTTCCTGGTTCATTGAATACAAATTTTTATTGCCATAATTTTGACACTGTACATTTAATAATTTGTCGGCCGCAAAAACACCTTGCTCATATATCCATTTAATAGCATCGTAACTACAATGTACGGGATTTTTGTCTAGGTCAATTGTTACTCTCGAATCATGTAGGCAAAATTTTCGAAATACGTAATCCGGTATAGATGTAATAAGGTTATTTTTCAAATTTACATTGATCATTCCATTTTCGTTATCAATAGATAAATTAGCTTTATGAAACTCTGTGACATTGATCATATTAGTAGATAAATCCAGTAAAAGTTCATTTGTGGTAGAAAACACCAAGCTATTTTTGGCTAACGAATTAATTGATACTAAACCAAAATCAACATGCTTTAAATTCGGCAAATTGGTAAATGAATTCGACTCAATTAATCTCACATAATTGTAACTGGGTATTACAGTATCCGATAAAGTGACTTGTTCCAAATTTACAAAATTATCAAACCTAATATTGAACATGGTAAAATCTAAATTAATTTCTAATCTAGTTACTGTTTCCGAACGTATGTCCAGCATATGTTCGACCACAGATTGAGCACATTGTTCCAAGTTTAAATTACTAAAGTTGAGCTTAAAAATTTCACTAATAGGTTCAGGGTGGTTTGATAAATAGTTTAAATTTAAAGCGTCAGTAGTTAGGTTGTTTATGATTAAATTAACTGGTGATTTGTACAGGCTGATCATGTCGAAATGTATGTTACTTAAAGGTGGTAGGTCGTGGTGATCGTCGCAATCAAGTTGTCGGTATGTTGTGTCACATTCACAGCCCATTAGCTCCGAAACAGGTGGACATGTAAATGATTGGCACATATTAAACAAGATATTGAACATACCAAGCACAATTATTAAATTAAAATTATATTTTCTTAATGCGGTCATTTTTATAATTGAAATTAAGCAAAAATTATTTATTATGTAGTAATATGGTGTATGTATATTGCAATTAAAAGGTTAATAACAATAATAAAAATATGTGCACATCATTGTAGTTAGTAAATATTATAAATAAATATATTGTTTATTTGTAGCTTAGTTATTTTTAAAAACAATGAGCTTATTAGATAATTGTGCCTGATAGTTAATGATAAGAAAAAGCAAATAACAATAATAATTTTGCCTCAAAGTGTACATTACTTTATTATTGTAACTATAATAATAATATTATTATCAGAAACACATACTGTATTATTTTTTTATCCATTACTAAACAGTTTATATGACTTCCACCAGGGACAAATAAGTACACCAAAAGTGGTGCGAATTAAGTGTTCATTGATTACCGCATAATATGTTAAATCAAAACATTTAATAGTTATTAACATATAATTTTTTTGAGTTTAAATAAACTAATGTATGCCCTGAATAAATAAATATAATTCAACAAAATTGTCTACTGTATGCTTTAGCAAACTTTAACCCGGATAAGATTATGTGTTAAGTTTTATTAATTATTTCAATTACAGTAATATATTCTACGTGCTGTATAAGTTACAAATGATTTTACATTAAATAGTTATTACTGTATATTATTCGCACATTTAGTTTCAAAATAATTAAATTCACATATTTATGGCACTTATGGAGCACTGGTTGCCATCTATTGAGTGAGAAAGTGCCTAAAATGAGAGTACAGTCGATGCGCGCAAAGCGTTCTCACTGCCAATCATTATAGCATTAGTGCACCATTACGTCTGTGGAACATGAAAGGTAAATCCCAATCTAGTGGTAACTGTGCATTTTGGTGGGGTAGACATTTGTAATACAGTGCTAAATGCCATTTTGGCCCTAAGCATTCCCACTGTTAAGCCTTTGCCGCATGAAATTTATTTTGTACTAATAATCCAGAGGGAGATCATAGCGACGGTCAATATGTATGCAGTGCTGCCGATAGGAGGCGTTTGTGTGGCGTTTGGGTCGAGTATTAAAGTGTTTTGGCAATCAATGCGAGAGTAATACACAAATGCAGTGAACAGTAATGCTGTGACTGCGAGACCCCAAGCATTGCAACGGCTATTGAATAACACACTCAACATCACACACACTCCCCCGACATATAGAGTCACAGTATTTGTGAACACTTTGCGGTCTTTTCTCACACAACCAGTGAAAGTGAAGTCAAAACTTATTGTCAAACCATTTGTCACAACAATTATCACCGCAACTGATCCACAACAACAAGACACTCACCACTGGACACAACCATCGCTGACACCACACTCACGGCTCACCTATTGGTTGATGGCATGGATTATGGGATCAATTGATGTCTTCGTGAAGTGTTTTGAGGCATTGATTGGCGTTTTTGGTGACCATTTGGTGATCACATCCAGCGATTGGTGTCCAACGAGTGGTCCACCAATTGATGGTCGCGTGAAGTGATC
>CAJPVJ010001574.1:0-15875 GCA_905397405.1 Oppiella nova | reverse complement strand
ATAAAATAGCAAGGTTAAATTTAATATTATTAATAAATAATGGCAGAATAGCTAAAATTAGCATGGCTAATTAGTTAACACTAAAGGGGAGGGGCGTAATAGGGATCGTATGGTAAGTGAAGGTCATCAGGGGTTTCGTATAAATTAAAAATCGTAAAAATGTGAAAAAATCAAAATTTACAGGAAATGAACGAAAGTCTAAAAACAAGGGAAACAACGAATTGAAAGCCAATGATAGGACGGAAGCCACGCCTCCACTCATAGGACACACCCAATGACTGCCATTAAATTTGATCGATACTATAGAGCAGTGTTGCCATCGATTGTGAGACATATTTCTCAGCAAAACATCGATTGTTTGGGAATTGACTCGAAATTAGGCACAAAAACCGCGAAACGAAAGACAATTTGATCGAAAAAATGCGATTATTTTGAAGACATTTGAAGAGATATTTTGCGCAAAAAATGTTGTTATAATCGCGTGATTGCGGTCGAAGTGTTGGATCAGCTGTTGTGATGAACTCGTGGACACGCGATGGACAACAAGGAGACGCCGAGGAGACGAAGAGCGGCCGCATTGGCCGCACAGAAGAACTGGCAGAGACTCGAAGACGAGGACATCATCACCGACGACGACATCATCATCATTGAGCCCAAAGGCACGTCTCAAACAGTCAACAATGGATCCGTTGGAACCGTTAGACCGGTGGCCCAACCGGTGACCAAACCAGTGGTCGTGCAGACGCTGCAGAGGATAACGATTCCCAACACTATTATCATTGATATGAACGCAAACAACGCCATCAGAGCCCAGAAGAGGAAGTCGACCGTCGATGTGGACTACAGTCCGGCGCAGGACCTGATGAGAGGGCGCGACATACGTGTCAATCAGTTTGTGATCAATCCGTTGACATTCAGCGGCAATAAAATGGTGGCAAAAGTGGTGCCACAAGTGGTGCCACAAGTGGTGCCCAAAGTGTTGCCCAAAATGGGACCCAAATCCGTGATGATTGGGAGACAACCGACAGCTCTGTCCCGACCCAATGGTCAGCCAATGATCCGCATAGAAACAGATCAATCAAATCGAGTGATAGTTAGACAACCAATTGGTTCGCCGTATAAGAAGCCTGTGGTCACGAAATTACATCCAAACGAACCCATCATTTATCCCACTCTTGAGGGAGAGGTTGAAGAGATTGTCGGCACTTATGATGTGATTGAAGAGGATTTGATAAACAGAACTCGTGATGTTCGCACCGGTCACTTGGATATGGAAGTGGTCTGCGAATCAGATTTAGTCGACAACCCATTGCCTGAAAAAGATAATGACATAGAAGTTGTTGAGGAAGTGATGAAGGAATCTGTTGCACCAAAACCTCCACCAAAACCATTACAGCCTTTGAATAAATTGTTGAATAGAATTAAACCAATTGATGGACACCTGGAACGTCAATAGCCACTAGAACTCTACCCAACGCTCTTGAAACTGCTGCTCAAGTGACTATCACAGACGACACTGACGCTTCTTCTGTAAGAATTACAATTAGTTACCTTGGCTAGCGATCGGAGTTTCTTGTCTTACGATGAGTACAAGAAAGCAGTTCTTTCAACAAAAGATGTCAAATATTTACGCGAATCTGAAGTGACGGAACCGATAGGAGTGGTGACAGTAGTGGTGTCCGAGTCTGAGAGAGTCATCACTGTTCCCCCTCCCCCTCCGCCACCCACTGTCCGGGCCTACACTCGACAGTCTAACGTACAGACGAGTCAATCCATTTTGCATCCCATCCCAGCCATACCGGGAAGAGCTAATCCAATAAGCGTTCAAAACAACACTCAAAGAACACAACCTCTGATGCAAGCGATGCCCACATATCAGGTGCGAAATCAAACTCCAATACAAAACACAATACCCATCAGTATAGTCCCCGGGACGACACCAATGGGAACCACAACACCACTAATATTATCGCCACTCGGTTCCAATCTAATGGGTTCGCCTATTCTGCAAAACGGAATCCCTATAATACTGTCGACGTCTCCCAATAGTCAGCCCACTTATCTCATCCCTGCGTCCACTGTTTACTCGTCTAACCAACAGATGAACTACATTACAACGAATGCCAATCAAAGCATTCAGTATCAGCCGCGACCCCGAATGGGTCGACCCAGACTAAGAGCACCCGCACCCATGAGTATGCCTACCATTCCCACTCCCACAGGCACACGACCCACAGCTTTTAGATCTCCACTAATGGGACCGAGAAGTGCCCGCTTCAGAGCCCCCAACACAGGCTTCAGGACACCTAATCCTGGCTCCATTGCCACCGCCGCGCGTATGAACTCTCCCTACAATTTTGTTCCGCAGACTACGGGAACTATTGCTGTGAATACCAGTCTAACGAAGAATCAACTCTTGGAAACGTTGAGTGTTTTGAAGACTTCTGCCACTAAGAAGATAAATATTAGATCCGTTTTGGCAATAAAGCCATTGCCCAACACCTGGCCATCAAATATCGATGAACTCATCGCGTCTCTCGTCAAACTCGGTATTCAACTGTTGATGAGTTTTAGTTATAATAAGCTTTACTAATGGTTTGTGATTTATATTTCAGACAACGCTTTAATGAAAGAGAAATTCAAAGAGTCTCCGATCGCATGGATGGTTAACTCGCATCTCATTGTTCCCCCAAAATGCCAGACCTGTCAGAGAGGTGTTTGCAATCAAGTGAACAAAACACAGAATACTCGCTACGAGTATTGGAATTGCAATAACTCGAAGTTTGATCCCAATCTTGTGCCCAATTAATGAAGTGATGGCTAATTGAATCTGTTTTGTTGTTGACCTATAGGTGCAACGCCTCGTTTGTGATCGACAGACCACTGATATTCTCGGGCCCCAAGTTTGATATCCCGGCGTCGAAGCACAACAAACACTAGATAATGACCAGATAAGTTCACCTACAGCTCCTAGAGTAGTTTTGGCCAGTCTATCTCTACCCTTGGCTTTTCTATAAGTTACACACCGTTGTCAACGTTTTTCAGACAAGTAACGCGTTGCGCACCAAAGACTCCAATTTGGGCTCAAAGGCCAAGGAGGTGGGGGTCGCCAGCGTCCGCATCGCAGACTTCATGATATTGGGCGCTATGGAGGCGCAGAGCCATCGCGTGAAGCTATGTGTCGTTCAAGTGTCTGATATGAACGAAATGAATGGAAAACCACTAATATTCCATCCGATTGTCAAGTGGTTAGAGAAAGGAGTGACTGTCAATACGTGTGAATCGAAATTTATGGCACTTAAAGAGTTCGGCTTTAAAGTAGTGCTTCAGTCAAAGAATACATTCTTAACCCCCAATAAGGGCGCGAATCTGACGTCAATCGGTGTATATCTGACACACCATTTGCAGCGATTTTTTAAAGATTTCGATTTAGCGAGCCTTTCGTTGGGTGTGTTGACCAACATTTTGGATGAACTCCTGTGGAGAGAGCGCTACGGAAATAATCCGTTCACCGCTTTCTATAACATCATTAAACACATCTCAGAGCAGTGCGGACTCACCAAGGCTGACACTGTGGTCGCCCCTCAAGTGGTTGTTAACATCCCGAGCTCAGCTCGCGTCCGGTGAGTTCCCTTTCGGGGGTAAGCTGGGCAAGTATGCATATCGCCACACCGCCGGTTATCTGGGGTCTTAGCGCGGGGTCTTAATTTACTTTGGTTAAGACACAAACAGCACGAATACTATTACTCTTCGCTGCGGTTGAAGAAAAAGTTTGAGAAAACAGATTCACAGGAAGAAGAGTTGGCCAAAGATAGCATTCAATGCCATTTGTGTCAAATGTTTTTCAATAATATTCTGATTGTAAAGCATTTGTTGGATCACTTGGAGAAGGAAAGGGGCGGTCGTGTCAGGAAAGGAGACAATAATGAAACGGAATGTAAACACTGTTTACGCTTTTTCTCCAATCGGACGCTTCATATGCACGAAGAACTGGTCAGTGGTTTGCCTACTCTTATGGTATAATTATTGCAACTAATATTTGCTTCAATTGCAGACAAACCTAAAAGTGATTCCCTATTCGTGTCGTATTTGTATCGTTCCCTTCTATGCCAGACAACCCTTCATTCAACACATGAAAACCAGTCATTACTCCGGAGAAATGTAAAACAAAAAGAGTTTAATATTGAGTTAAATATTGATTTTTCTAAATTGAATTATAGGCCATATTATTGTGACATTTGTTGCTATCGTTCATCGTTTCAAAAGCACCTTTTGGATCACTTTGAAGAAGTAATTATCCGATAATTGTGTCATTTTTAGTGAACTAATGATAATTTGTGTACAAATTCAGGAACATTCCAACGCGAGTCAACTCATGTGTCCCTTTTGTATCCGAATCTTCCATTTGTCTAAATTCAAGAATTTGTCTCAATTTGTTTACCGACATCTGCAGAGCCATTACGCGGTCGCCTCTGTCTATGACTGCGATATGACACAGGAGTGTAAGTAGAGGTTTGGTCTAGAGTTCCTTGTGACGAAATTTCCGGTGTTAGGGTCGTGACGGGAGCTGCTGTCAGTCAGAGAGTAAGTAACTTACACTTCACAATTACTAAATTGAAATGTTTTATTTGTGAGTAGAGTTCGATATCACAAACTTTGTGGTTCCCGATGAGGAGAAGCAGTTGTGTGTCAGGGCTCGCGAGGAGGAGCTCTTCACACCGTTTTTGCCTACTGTTGCCAATAATAGCGATGCGCCAAACGCTGCGACCACTGATGATAATGAGCCGAATTGCGAGTTGAGTTGTGAGCCGAGCATTGATGACTTGTTGTCTATAGAGCCCGAATGCTTCATCAGTTTCAACGAACACAGCCCACCCCTCGACAACATCACTGTTCCCGTAGATTATGATTATAACGAACAACAGTTGACACAAATTTTGTCGACGAGTTTCCAATTGAAACCCGTGTCCGAAGACGTGGAGGAAGGCATCAAAACTGAGATATTGTTCAACGATAAGACAGTGCTGTGCATGGAATGCAATACTAATGTCACAATCAGTCATTACAACAGTAAGATTGTGTGCGAGAAATGCAATTATACCACACATTGTACGGCAGCTATTGACGAGCACAAGACCAGCGCACACTCATCAACCCCTCCCGACACTGCACCTCCCGATTGGAACACCGTTCTCAAGGCTTTCCCTAATTTGATCTCATATGATGTCCGTTGCGGTTACTGTGACTGTGATTTCAGTACCACTGATGGCAATCTGATGGGTATTTATTCTCTTAAAGACAATAATAATGTTGAGAATATTTTTAACCAAATTCTTATGTTGACAGCAATTCATATGATTAACTCAAATCACTTGATATCTCTCTGCAAACCATTGCATCACAATTTGAATGAACCGATTGAACCAATGGTTGAACCAGAGGGGGAACAACCGGTTGAACCTATGGAAGCAATTGAAGAGAAGGCCACTTAACGCTTGAAACTTGAATTACATTTTGTTATGAAATTAGTTGTAAACTATTGAGTCGAATGTATTGCTTTTATAGTATTGATCATACATTTAAAAGTTTTATATTGAATTTCTTAATTACATTGTTTAACTTTTGATATATATTTAACAAGTTGTAAAATATAAACGCTATTTATAAATAAACTCATTAAATTGATTTCTACCTTACATTTGGATTTGTACGGGTATTAACTTGTAAGTCACTGCAATTAAGTTATGTTAGGTTAAATGTAGGTTACAACAAGCAATTTACTATAGAATGGAAAATTGTCCGCGGTAATGCGGCCGCGTTAGATATGTGACCAGGGTATGAAAAATTCATCAACTTTGTTAAAAATTTTAACTTTAAATGTGTATAACTGTAAATATATCGGTAATCACTGGCCCTAACAGTTAAAGTTGAACTAAACCAGTGCTGCCCTCCCTCTCAACGGTGTTATTGTTGTGAAAGTGAATGAATTGAGTGAATGTGTGATGAATACAAACAGCGATTGAATTGATTGTATCGATTGGTCATCAAAACAATGCCTAAGTATTGACCACTCATTACATGATTACTGTATTTAATTGACTAACCGTTGCATTGAATGTGTTTTCAACAGATATTACTGCGATTATTGCGATACTTTCCTCACTCACGACTCGGTATGTATGGCCCTCACTGTCATTCATGTGACCACTAATTGTCTTCACGTGACCACTAATTGTCTGTGTGTTTGTGTCCATCCATTGCAGCCATCGGTGCGTAAGACCCACTGTAATGGACGCAAGCATAAGGAGAACGTGAAGTTTTACTACCAGAAGTGGATGGAGGACCAGGCTCAGTCACTCATCGATGCCACCAGTAAGTCACCACAACCACCACCACATGCCATACCTGTTGGCAATTAGTTCATATGACAGTCATATGTAGATCTAGTGTGCGATACACTGAGGTTGTAGTGAATATAGTGTCCAATGAGGCCAATAGTGGCCATGTCTTGAGTGCCGGTATTGCGGTCTCAATCATGAAATAGCGGTTCATTTGATGATAATGTGACAAATTTGTCGCGTTTTGTTGATTCATATTATAATCACATTATTTGAATTGAATTGAGTTCTCAATGCGTTTATAAACTAATAACTAATTGATAGTCAGTTCAGCCCATCGATGGAGACAAAGAGCAGCTGATCACTCAAAATGGGACCACTTATCTAACCAGGGTTTGAACCCTTTTACTAACCATTCATTCATTCATTCAAATCAATTTACGGTTCGCTTTTGGATTCATTTATTAATTAATTGCTTTTTATTAGTTATTATATTTTTGTCTCATTTATTCATTGCTTTCAAATCGCATTGAGATTACATTTAAAACAATTGTTTTAAACTTATTTCTAATTTTATAATTATTATTCAATTGGTTATCTAATACACTTGAATTTAACAAACTTACATTTTAGTCATTATTTGTTTGCACATAAATTGCATTCAAATTATTCATAATTTATACTGAAATACATTTATTTGCTTTAAAAAGTTCCCAACTATTGAGTGATGATTAATACGATCGGTTCATCACATGAATTGGTTGTCCATTGGGTTAAGACTTAAGTTTTAAGAAATGCACGAATTGTTTAGAATTATATTAATTATAATGTTAGTTATAATTAGTTATAATTAGTTATAATTAGTTATAATTAGTTATAATTAGTTATAATTAGTTATAATGAGTCAATGAAACCAATAACTAATGATTTGTTTGTTTGGCTGAAAAGCGGCCGCATTTAAGGCGAGTAAAGCGCTGTCGAGTGCCTTCGCGGGCGTACCGAAGCCCCCGCCCGGAGCTATACTACCGCCTCCGCCACCACTTCCTCCCGGCGCTCGGTTTCCTGTAGCCGGCGGTCGACTTCCAATCATACCCAACGTCCCGCCGCCACCTCTGCCTCCCGGAGCAGGAATGACAGGAATGATGATACCGCCGCCCCTTATGCCGGGTATGAGACCACCCACCGGACCGCCGCCTAACTTCGCACCGCCGCCCTCGTTGGCAGCCATACAGGCGCTGCAATCGGCTCAACAGAGACCCCCGGCCACCGCATAAATTAAGACATTTAATTAAATTCTCAAATAAAATCATTTATCATTTTATTTATCAAAATTTCGTAATCTTTATTTGTTATTAAATTTGCGACAATTTTTACATAAAATACAAATAAAATTGAAATTTCAGAGAGCGTTTGATTTTCATTATTATGATAAAAATGTTGTAAATTTTGTTGCCATTAGTTAAGAGTAGTAATGAAAATGTTTGACTAGAAGTCCAAAAGAAAAGGCATTAAAAGGACATTAAAAGCGTTAAAAACTTTTAGACAATTAATTTGAAAGTAAAGGAGAGACGAAATAAATTGAGCAAAACGTTAACACTTGAAACATTTGTTAAGATTTTGATTTAAATGAAAAACAATTAACATTAAGTCTATAGTATTGTGTGAATTAAAATTATAATAAAAATTTACATTAATAAATGGCAGCTTTTGAATAGTACAGTATTTGGCATTTAACGTTAATTTATGAATTTGTTTACAATTATTTGATTCTTTCATAAGTTTTAATGTTTGCGAACAAAATAGTCGACAATTCATTCATATATCGGGATATCATCTAATTTATCACATTTACTCTCTGTTTGTGTCCACCAAATGTACAGCTCTTTCAATTGGGAAAACTATAAACTTTCGCTTTATTTTCAATTTCAATATCATATTTAATTCAAACAATCATTCAATTCATAACAATAGGCGCAACAAATGTTATGATTGAATGTTAACTGGATTTTCATGTGTAATCCAATTAGTTATCAAATAACGCATCGATAAAATGCAAACTTGATTTTTTTAACCTTAATTTTCATATATAATCGGTTCAAAGGGAACAACTGTTTAATAGGGAAGAGCTATGAAATGCTAACATAACTGTGCTTTTCAGACATGATTTCAAATACAGTAATAAGTGCTCAATTAAATGCCTAATTAAAAAACTTTAAACAAAGTGAAAACATATGGTTTTACTTGAAATATAATCATACGATTAACAAATTATAGACAACTTTTGGACAAATCTATTCGTTTCACACGAACTATGCTTTCATTATTAACTGGGCTTTTAGTCTGACTTTGGATTCATTATTAACCCAAATCTACAATCAATTGAATCACACAATTGTCTCGAGAAGACCATCAATTATTGAGGCCTTCAGTCAGGTCTGGCCTTCAGAACAATTCACAAAAGAATTGATTCATTGATTCATTGCTTAATTCACTCGAAATGTGAATTCAATTCTTTCAGATCACTCACAACGAGGAATGTATTGAATAATTAATTAAGATTTTCTCATTTCATATAGTCTTTGAAAATAGGGTTTAATGGAAAAGTAAAGCAAAATATATCTACAGAGGACTCACTTTCCATATGTCGTGACTAAACTTTTTGATAGCTTTTGAATGCAAGTTATAAATATATAAGATTAGATTCAAAGCTTTTTATACGAAAATAGGACTCAAATATAGAAATCTTATGTATTCTTTTCAAATAAACTAAGATTTATATTAAGAATAAAAATATGAAAGAAATGTTTTAATAAATAAATAAAATGCGAAAACAGTGGAGATTTCAAACATAAACTTAAAGAATAAATAAACTGCTTTTCGTGTGAAACGAATTTCAAATAGTTATTCAAATAATTGAAAGGATCAGCACTTTTGTGATTCAAATAAAAGGCTTTAAAAGACTTTGTGCACAAATGGTCGCTAATTGTCAGACTTGAGGGCAGAGTTAGAGCCGAGAGAGTCAGTCAACTAATTAATGATTTATAATTCATATAATTAGCTATCATTTGAAATTAAGTGACGATTACATAATACTTTAGATTAATGTTTACATGAATGTGTAGTCAATGCATAGGAGAGGTTATTCGGGTTTAGAAACAGAGAAACTACAACACGATCTCTAGATTAACAGCAATACATGTCAGGGCTCTCCTCAAACACCACTCCAACTCTGCCTTAGATCCGCTGTTTTTGTATAGTATATCAAAACAATTAAAATAATTAAGATTCAGAAAACGTGAGTAATTATTTAGCAAACATTTCTTTAAATGCTAATCAAATCATGAATTGCTTTGAGAGGATATATTTAGTATTAAAATAGAGAGACAAACAAATTGAAAATTAGACTCAATTTTCATGAAAGTAATGCAAATCATCAGATCATCAAATCGTGGATTCACTCAAATCGCTGAAGTCTTCCTGAGACTCGAATCGCGCTAAAGTGGCCCTCGTTTTCAGGTTATACCTGTCCTCTGAGGCGCAGTGATTCTCGTCGAACACCTGTTCCTTGCATTTGCCATAAAAGGCCACTTTGTAGGCCACGACTGACGCGTGATCCAGTTTGCCCGGCACGAGGGCCAGTCGGTTGCCCACCCGACGCCTTCTCTCGCGCTGCTCGTACTGTCCGAACTGGTCGTCCTTTTCGTACAGTTCCGGGTCTTCCAGAATACGTCTCTTAGCTGTCGTTAGTTTCATCGAGAAGTCAATCATGAGATGGCAAAGGCTTTTAGCGGTTGTGCATCGGCTGTCGTTCTCATTCACGCCGTTAAGTAACAGATCTTCCATTCGAAGCAAAGATAATTCATGTCTTTGTTCCGCCGATACGACCGGCAAATCAGGGTTTGGCGCCGGTCTGTGCGCTGAATCCCGATCCGGATTACTATTTGATCGCTTGAGACGACTTTTGCGAACTATTCAAACATAGAAAGTATTTAATACTTTCAAATCAAAGTACAAACACGAGACTAACCATTCGCCGGTCTGTGCGCTGAATCCCGATCCGGATTACTATTTGATCGCTTGAGACGACTTTTGCGAACTATTCAAACATAGAAAATATTTAATACTTTGAAATCAAAGTACAAACACGAGACTAACCATCATTTGATGTCTCACTGGAAGCACCGTTAGCTTTACTCGAATAGGGTTTGTCTTTCTTAGGAATTGCAAACTTTCCGACCACTGGATCAAAGTTATCCGAAATGCCATCACTGGTCAAGAAGACTATATCTCCGCGTTCGACAACAGTCATGGCAACCGTCAAGTTATTCAACTCGGGGTTTGTGCCGTCGACGGGACCCAACGCCCCCAAAGCATCTCTCATGTCTCGCATCGAATAGATATCATGAGATCCTATATTGCAATCAAATTCATTTAACCGGATATTCGGCCATTAATGGCATAAAAAAGTTAACAAATTGTCTCAAACCTTGAGTTATCTCTCTTACGCCATGTTTTTCGTTGTAAACATAAGCGAGAGAATCGCCGACATTACACGTGCACACTATAAATCGATCGGAATTCTTGAGCTGACAAACAATGGCTAACATACAGATTCATCATTAGTTGCGATCAGATATTGACTTAATAAATGGGTTTGCGTACCGGTGCACAGGGTTGTGAGTAAACCGTTTTCCTGTAGTATCAGATTGTGTGCGGCATTGAAAGAGCGAAGGAGTGCTACAAATATATCCTGAATATTGTGAGCAAACAGGAAGTCGTCAAATATATCATCAATTAATCGAAGGCTTCAATAATAAAAAACTATTGGATATGCTTTACAAACCATTGTATTCTCAATACGCGAGCCCTCCGAATACAAGGCCTTATTTAAGTAGTCGATAGCGCCGTGGACTGCACACCGGGCCGCCAGACATGACTTCTCGCCCCAATTGACGCCATCGGCCAAAGCCATGATCGCACTGTTCTCACGGACGCACAGACCAAACGCGTCGGCAATCGGCTCACCTGAAAGGCATTACCCGTAAGTTTAGATATAAGTTAAGTTTTATCGCAAATATTCATAAACAAATCAAATGTGGGCTAAATATATGCAGTCACTTGACAAGTAATCGCTAAAATTAGCAAAAATTAGTAAATAGATAACAGACCGGCTTTTTCTTTAGTGGAGGGATGGCACTCGTAGAGAGTGGTAGCCATTCCATAGGCATTGTCAGTACCGGAGTCCCAGTTGGCTATACCAGCGATCTCTTCGCCTAAAGCCAATGTCGCGCTCTTATGGAAGCTCTCAGTCTCTGAACTAATTATTGATGGCTTTTGTTCCCAATTCTCTTCATTAATATTATCCCTATTATTATTGTTTTTGTTTTTATCGTTGTTTTCATTGCTTTTGCTAATAATTCCGTTTATGTTCTCATTCTTAAGGAACGGCAGACTATTATTGGATTCGTTGTAATCTTCATCGATAAAGTCCACGTCCGGATCCGTTAAATCAAAAGGTTTTGAGCGACGATTGACAAGAGTTAGTCCGCCTCCCGGGCCCGTCGAGGCCGTCACCAATTTGTTCGACAGCTTATGGACCTCTTTGACCGGCAAATCATAACACGTTTTGCCGCAAAGTATATCCGGATGACTCTTATTTAGTTTTCTAGTAAAATGTACAGAATATGCACTTTATTATCCACTCAAAATATGTCACCAAAAAAATCTAGTCTTTCGTAACTTATATATAATTTGATGTTTAAATAAAGTTAATATAATAATTAAAATGCAAACAATTTGTCTGAAATAGTGGTTTGCCTCAAACTGGCTATAACTCAAAATTCATTTAATTAAAATGAATAATATTTCTATAAAACAACACGAATTTGTAATCAATTTTGGGATAACTATATATTTAAATATATGTATATTATTATTAAAATAATAAATCAATTCAATTTATAGATTAATGTTTGATTAAATTATATATCTCTACAAATTATAGTCTCAACTAAAATATATTTGCATTTAATGGCAATCGACTTGTTTTAATATATCATGGCATCTAATCTTAAGTCTAATTTTAGGTTTACATTCACGTCCACTAAAAGCCAAACTCAATGAAAGGGTCCAATAGTTTGATATGAAGTGTTAAAACAAATAATAATGGATTGAAAAAGTCTTGGACTCAATGGTTGAGTTAAGCAACAAAAGAGTGAATCATTGGTATAACAAACCATTGAAAGACATTCACAAGCGATTGAAACACACTTTCAAACAGTGATTGACTGAAAGGAAAAACCAGTTCTTGTAAAGTCTTTGAAATGATTTTTATTTTAAAACTTTTATTTCGAAATTATTTTCCCTTTAATCAGGTTTTAAACCCAAAAAACTAAATCAAAAATCTAATAAATAAAACTGTATTTCACACAAAAAACAATAGTTTTTGTGGTGAAACATGAATTAAAAACACAGATTAATAGATAGATAAGAGATATTAGATAAACAAATAGATCTTTGAGTGTCTCTCTCACCCATTGAGGTATCTGTTGATGAAGGAGCCATTGGTTGAGTGGATCTGTTGTTTGGATTCAATAAATGAATTCCTCTTTGAATTGTGGTTACAATTAGATAATTGACTCAATTGTCTGCCAATCAGTTCACTGAATCTCTCCCTTATGTTTGCCATCATTTCAATCAAAACAAACACGCGTTTATCATTCAAATCAATTCAATGTATGTATTGTTTGCCAGTGTTTTGACGACAATCTGCGGATCCGTTGATCGCCTCTTCAATCAATCAATGGTTGAGACAATAAATTAAATAAATAATAAACCTATGGATCAATTGGTTGAGAGGTGGTAGTGATGGTAGTGATGGTAGTGGTGCTCATCGCACACATCAGAGTCAATGAACTTGTCTTTTGATTATCGATTCATGAGATGATCACATCATCCAAGAAGTGATGCTTTGGGAGCCAATCGTCGATCATATGACTGATGGACACAACCACGACATCCACTCAATTGATAAGTGTTTGAGTCAAATATGACAGCAATTATAAAGACTGCAACGAAATGAAGAAATGGGAGGAACGGTAGGTCTTCAAGGTATGGATGGGTTGGTCTGGTGGCCAATACAGCGATGAGTCACTTGTTGTACGACTACTGGACTACTGATGCCTTCATTAACACATAATAAGTAGTAATCGATGACTGAATGCATTAATTGNCGGTAGGTCTTCAAGGTATGGATGGGTTGGTCTGGTGGCCAATACAGCGATGAGTCACTTGTTGTACGACTACTGGACTACTGATGCCTTCATTAACACATAATAAGTAGTAATCGATGACTGAATGCATTAATTGCTGTTTCATATGATATGAATGCAAACAAAACAACAATAGAGTGAATAGAGTGTCAGTTGTTGTATGTGTTGGCTATGAGTACTACACTACAGAGCGATTAGACCAAGATTTACCACTGGCGTGGCTTAAATGCAGTGCCTTTGCAGTAAACATACACTGAAATAGTGACCCCCGTTATAGGTATCGTTTTATTAGTAGACGTTGCCATTAATGANCATTAACACATAATAAGTAGTAATCGATGACTGAATGCATTAATTGCTGTTTCATATGATATGAATGCAAACAAAACAACAATAGAGTGAATAGAGTGTCAGTTGTTGTATGTGTTGGCTATGAGTACTACACTACAGAGCGATTAGACCAAGATTTACCACTGGCGTGGCTTAAATGCAGTGCCTTTGCAGTAAACATACACTGAAATAGTGACCCCCGTTATAGGTATCGTTTTATTAGTAGACGTTGCCATTAATGAGTACAGGAAAAAGACTTTTTTGTGGACACCTGCAGTCAAATGAAACTATGAGACAGTCAGTCGGCGGCATCAACTCGTATCGACACCAAAGTGTTGTGTGAATCCTTTGACATCTAATGCCGCACTCATTCATTTACACACAAACTCTACTCACAATGTGTATCGATGGCACCGATTGACTGTCTCATAGTTTGATTTGACTGCACGCGTCCCCAAAAATGTCTTTTTCCTGTACTCATTAATGGCAACGTCTACTAATAAGACGATACCTATAACGGGGGTCACTATTTCAGTGTATGTTTACTGCAGTACTGCACTCCACCCCCATTCCCCCTGGTAACTCTTCACGTGATTGCTCTGTATATATTTTGTATTCATTTGATGTAATTATTAAATTATAATCTTTTAACTAATTCTCGTAAGTGTTTATAATTATATTCAATCTTTTTGATTTTATTTTTATCATTTATCAAAATGTTATTAAAATTCTTGAGTTAAAAACTTTTGATGTCTTATCTGATTGTCAGACAATGTGTTAATAATTACTGTAAAGCGTATAATGTTTTGATATAAATTTGTTATTATAACACAGTAATTATATTATTATTATGTAAATTAATTGCTTATTCGTAACATATTAAAAGGAAACTTTTATTGATAAAAACAAATAAGATTTTAAAAATACCTATACATACAACTATATATATAAAATGCATTAGTTTAAATAAAATTACTATTCAAATACTGTAGGCATAAGAATGTTCATAAAAAATATGATAGATTGAAATTTGATTTATTTTTTAATACAGGTAAAATTGACATAAATTTTTTACCCTACATTGAGTATCATTAATTAAAAGTATATCTGGCTGATTTAATTGTTATAAATATTTGCATATAGTGTAGATATTTAAATATTAAAATAAAACTTTTTATTTTAAATTGAACTTTTAAATAACTTAACTGATAAATATTATGATCACGAATATTTTAATATTTTAGTATGAAGTTATAAATTTTAATTAGTTTAGTTTATTGTAATGACAGAATTTAATTTATATTAAATTAATATCTAGTAGAAATAATGTATTTGTATAGAAATCGTGACTTGTATTTCAATATTAATGAGATTGTATTGAATATCATAGTCTGATCTAGGATCAAATTAGTCAAATCCAATCGCGATTACATTGCAATCATGATACAGTATAATAGCATAGGTTTTATGCAAACAATTCAAGGAGTCGTTGAAAAATGCGGACTTCACGCAAAAGTGTGTGATTTATTTTGTCATATTTTACTTTATTTACTTGGTTAATTTATTTGCTCACACTTTTTAATGTCAAACAATTTTTATTATTCGTATCTGAACTTTAAACGTGTTTTTATACGTGGATTATATTGATTTAAGACTAGATAAGGGGTGATAAGAAATTTTTAAAAAACTTCTCATCTATGCTCATTAGCTAGCAAAAATAAAATAACTTAAGCCTCATAAATTATCATTAATTAGAAAGTTACACAATAAAATAAAAATATTAGCTTATTAATAAAAATATGTGTTTTAAAAAATACTATACACGAAATACTGGATATTTAGTAGTTAATTAAAATTAGAAATAGCCAAGGACGTTATTCAATAAAACTTGTGATATTCTGTAGACTATGATTCATAGGATAACGATTTCATAAGC
>CAJPVJ010001573.1:0-15889 GCA_905397405.1 Oppiella nova | reverse complement strand
AAATTCATATATAAATCATATCTTCATTATGTTATCAAATATAAGCGAAGTTTTTGTGCCTTTTTTGAGACACTTTTTGAAGGCATAAAATGATAACAAATTATGTGTCCGATCAGTTCATAAATAAGTATATATAAATATTAAATCAAATATTTTTTCATAAATATCTCAACAAAAAAATATCGTCTGAATCGTACGTTAAATGAATTTTTTTTGAGATAATATTTTAATAAATATTAATTTATTAATATACCCTCTAGCTCATAAATATTCATTTGATTACTAATTTATGAGTGAATTAAAATATTGTAAAATAAGTTTAAATAATTTTGTATATTAACTAAAATATCTCATAAAAATGTATTTGAAAACCAATTTTTAACAAATCTCTTGTATAGAGTTATCGATAGAAAAAATCTGTCAAATGTCCAGTGAATTGACAATAGACTGCCTGTCCTGACAGTGCTTTCCCACTCAAAGTCTCAATACTACTGTCCATTATAGTCATACATATTATACTCGAAGTGTTCACTACTATAAATTCATATATAAATCATATCTTCATTATGTTATCAAATATAAGCGAAGTTTTTGTGCCTTTTTTGAGACACTTTTTGAAGGCATAAAATGATAACAAATTATGTGTCCGATCAGTTCATAAATAAATATATATAAATATTAAATCAAATATTTTTTCATAAATATCTCAACAAAAAATATCGTCTGAATCGTACGTTAAATGAAATTTTTTTTGAGATAATATTTTAATAAATATTAATTTATTAATATACCCACTAGCTCATAAATATTCATTTGATTACTAATTTATGAGTGAATTAAAATATTGTAAAATAAGTTTCAATAATTTTGTATATTAACTAAAATATCTCATAAAAATGTATTTGAAAACCAATTTTTAACAAATCTCTTGTATAGAGTTGTTATCGATAGAAAAAAATCTGTCAAATGTCCAGTGAATTGACAATAGACTGCCTGTCCTGACAGTGCTTTCCCACTCAAAGTCTCAATACTACTGTCCATTATAGTCATACATATTATACTCGAAGTGTTCACTACTAATGGAAAGTTTTTTTATCATATAATATATAAATAAGTTTTTGATCTCCAATTGTATGACCAAACCGTCGACTGTATTGGAGTGATAGGGAGAGTGTGGGTGAGGTGGGGGACGTGGATGTCAGAGGGGGGCTGGCAGTAGATGTCAACATTGATAAAAACGACTGTCCGTCCATTTACGCTGCACTTTAGGCTTGAGGTGATTCCTCACATGATATGAAAACAATATATTTTGAAAGTCTTATTATAGTCCACACATAATATGAAAGAATATTCTGCGACTAGTTTTGTGTACGAAATCGATGGCACAGAATATTCTCGCCAAAAGTTTTTTCTCGCTTTTCTCTATAATAATCGATAGATTAGTAAAGAATTTAAGGGTCGGAGCCGTTCACTCTCCCCATCCCTTTCCCCTCTCATCGCGCTGTGTGTCCACTAAAATGGCATTTTGTTTGTCAGTCAGTTAGCGCTCACTTGAAATTAATTGTCGCCTATTTTTGTGCTGTTTTGTCGCATTTTTCTTATTTATACAATAATTTATATATAAATAAGAAAAATAGTTAAACGAATGAGAAATGTGTTATAATTCTCTCGGCTTTTCGACTGATATTTTTCGCTACAAATTTGGTGCCAATTCCTAGTGATAAATACGAGTCGCCTACCAGTGCCCACTCGCTTATATGAAATAAAATAGCAATTTCTCTATAGAGAGTGAGAGAGAATATGTTTGACTTTTTATTGACATTTAAGAGCACATACCATATGTATACTCATCAACATCGGGGACAAGTATTATATGAAAAAAGTTTTTCTGTATTTCTGTAAAATCGATGACCAATTCTCTCGTTTGACTCAATACACAACTTCCCTCTCACTCTCTCCACTGTACTGTATATTGTGATCCCAATTGTGAGCTCAGACTCCAAATGAAATAAAAATCAAATAATTCTTTACTTATGGGAGTCTTGTTTACAGAGAGTGTTTGAATTTGAAAAATAAAAGTTTTTTACGGCTATAGTCTCGGAGTTTATAAGCAATTTATCCCAGAGTTGTGATGAAAATCAATTGCAAAACAACAGACAACTCACTAAATACTCTGATTGTGATCTCTCTCTCTCTCTCTCTCTCTCTACTAAAAAATTTTATACCAATAAAACCAGGCATACAGTGCAGTATTGTATAGTTGAAATGAATGGCTATCACGCACTGGTATCCAAGTATATAATACTGAGTATATGTTGTCTATAAAATAAAACTACTGTTCCCTTTTAGTGATCATTGGGCTTCAATCATAAGTTGTGTTATTACTTGTACTTCACTTATTATATAACTTAGAGCCCCAACCATACAGTGATAATTGGGTGCACAGACAACAGTGCCCATCGTTATACTACCAGCGCTCGTACGGCTCATACACTCTAGTCGTCAGTATTTATCTTTTATTAGCCACTATAGGGTATAATAATCCTACATACATGTGCTCTCTCTCTCTCTCTCTCTCTCTCTCAAGTGAGACTATGGGATGAGAGAGCAAAGGGGGTAACGAATAGTGGAAAATAAGATAAATTGTGATCTCTCTCTCTCTCTCTCTCTCTCTCTCTCTCTCTCTCTACTAAAAAATTTTATACCAATAAAACCCGGCATACAGTGCAGTATTGTACTGTATAGTTAAATCTACGACCAAATGAATGGCTATCACGCACTGGTATCCAAGTATATAATACATGTTGTCTATAAAATAAAACTACTGTTCCCTCTTAGTGATCATTGGGCTTCAATCATAAGTTGTGTTATTACTTGTACTCCACTTATTATATAACTTAGAGCCCCAACCATACAGTGATAATTGGGTGCACAGACAACAGTGCCCATCGTTATACTACCAGCGCTCGTACGGCTCATACACTCTAGTCGTCAGTATTTATCTTTTATGTATCACATAATCAGTTGTCACTTGAGCTGAGAGGACCAGTAGTTTTTGTGAGACGACACTTATATGTAGCACCGATTGAATGAATAGAGAGAAAAACAGTTAAAAACTAGTGATAATAACTCAAAATAAAACGTCTATAAGAGATATATCGTATGGAAAGCCGAAGTCTATACGAGATTTTAAAGACTAGAGACACATATAATTGTGTTTTATTTGTATGTCATTGAAAAAGGCCTGTCATATCAGTCGGTGCTCCCGACGACGCTGACAGACAAATACTATGGTATCTGTCACTGGATTTTTAGCTATAATTTTGGTGTTTATTTTTGTCACAAATTTTGTCTTTTATTTCACATATCTATTAATGTAATAATTCAATATTCAGGGTTATGGGGTACCTGGGATCTAGTGAACTATTTAACTATTTTTAGCAATAAGCACATACCTATTTGCTGAATGATTGCCATGACGCACATACCTGTCCGCTAATACTACATAAACACAACTGTAATCACTTGTGTATAACGTATATATAAAGTGATGATAAATTAGTCTAAATATGATTTTGTAGTTATTTTTCGCCGCTCAGACAGACAGAGTGAGAGGGTATGTTTTTGCTAGACATACCTGTACCACCAGTGAGTGAACCCGGTATATTTCACCCATACATTACATTTAGCAAAACTCGGGGCAATTTTTCATGAGAGGGACAGAAATTTTTGTTAAAACTATACGTAAGCGAGCAATGAGTAGATGTGAACACAATTTATCTTATTTTTCACTATTCGTTACCCCCTTTGCTCTCTCATCCCATAGTCTCACTTGAGAGAGAGAGAGAGAGAGAGAGAGAGCACATGTATGTAGGATTATTATACCCTATAGTGGCTTCACAATTTATCTTATTTTCCACTATTCGTTACCCCCTTTGCTCTCTCATCCCATAGTCTCACTTGAGAGAGAGAGAGAGAGAGAGAGAGAGCACATGTATGTAGGATTATTATACCCTATAGTGGCTGTAATCAACAGGATATAAATGAAAAAGCAGGGGTTAATTGGGGTTTCAATCTTGTAATTCAATCCAAACAAATAGACGGCTTTCCGCACAAGTGTTTTGAGTGAGTGTTTAAGAAAAAGAAGAGACAAAAAAAAGTAAAAGAAAAATTTGTTTTTATTTTTTGTGCGATTTGTGTGTATATTATATCACTATTAATGTTGTTTTTTGTGTGGCTTTCGGTTGGGGTTTGAAAAACAAATTGTATTTTGTTTTGCGGTTTTCTCGACTACTTATGTAATGATAAACCACTTAACTATGCATTTGATTACGAAATATGTGCCTGATTTTATATATAACTTATATAAATTAATAATAATAATATATTTGTCTGACTATTAATTGGCTGTCAGTCAAGGCCTGCGATTTAAAAGTAAAAAATAAAATCTGATTTTATTTTAAATAAATTTTATTTTTTATGTTTGAATAAAAATGCTATTAAAACAGCGAAATGTGTGAACACTGGGAGAGGGAGAGAAGTCCGGAGAATATTAAACACAAAAACTTTTTTCAAAGTTATGTCTCTCTCTCTCTCTCTCTCTCTCTCCACACTGTACTGACACATACACTCCCGGCCCTCACCAATAATTTCTTATCATTTGCCTAAAAGTCGTAAAATATACTATAGTTTATAATGCAAGGGATGGCATGAAATTACTTTCAAAAAACTTTCAAAAACTAAATTTATAATACGATTCTTGAATTTTTTTCGATGCTTTTAATATAATATACACTTAAATGTCTTGAATATCTATACATATATTACTTCTCAATAACAAAACTACACATTTTTGGATGACTTTCCAGTGTTTATGGGAATAAAATCGGGGTTGGGATGACATTTTGGAGCAGGTAAATTTTAGGGGCATTACCCTCAGCTCCCCCTGTGGTAACGCAAACCCCATAATAACGTTAATATTAGTAGAAATATTTGTATAGAAATGCACACCAAATGGTATGGCATGGCCACCACTGGCACATCCCTGTCCATACATGTCCCCACAGATATAGCCCTGGTGTCAGTGCATTATCATGAAAATGTCATATAAATCTCACTTTAAAACCACTCGCGAGCACCGGTATGTATATACGAGTCGATGGGGTCGTAATATTGCAGGACATCTATTAAAGGGGCGCACATTTTTTTGTGCATAGACTCCCGGTGCGAGGTGTGTGTCCGCAGAGGGAAACCATTTTTTAAAAGCCATTTAATAGTGGTATGGCATAACTCAGCCTTAATGAGTGGAAATGGAGTCTAGTTTTTGTGGCCACAGAAACTGAAATTGAAATTAAAACTCAGTTTTTACAGTCATATAAACTCTCATTACTGTAGCGCTCAGCCAAATAGTCATATAATTTTAAATCTAATTAAATTATATTATACGATATATAATGGAGAGAGAGAAAAGGATTAATTTAATGAGAGGTACCCGTCCCCTAAGATAACAGTGTAAGTAATTGAGCACCGGTAGTTGTGTGAGACCACATATACTAACGTATGCTTCTATCTAATATCAGTTTTCTGTCTTATTTTAAGTGATAGTAAACTCTTTTTTATCAAATTTATTATTTTTTGGTGAGAAGTGCCCCTCCGATGGGGTTGAGTAGGGGTCTCTCGCCATTGGGATGACTGTTGGCACAGCCTATTCACTAGAAAATAGTATTATTTGCTAAATAATGTCTATTTTTTGAATGGACCCAAATCTCACATTAATTACACTGATGTTTAGCACTATTTTGTCACTCAAAGCGAAAACATTTCATTCAATTCGTGACACTTTCTCTGGAAAAAGGGTCGATCCCTACACCACATACCCTACGGTTCCCTTAGTTTTTCATGTAAGATAATTTTAAATACATTTGCCCAGTGTTTGGCGTTTATCGTCATAAATTTGAGTCCAGTTTTGTGCAGTTTTCAGCTCAAAATGAATGTCTTTTTTTCGAGAGATTTTATTTCCAAAAGATTTTCATTTGAATGTCAGATAAAAAGCAGTGAATTATATCTCAGAGAATGAAAGCTGTGAATAAATTTTTAATTCTCTCTCTCTCTCTCTCTCTCTCTCTCTCTCGCTTTCAGACTCAACTCAAGTGTGAGAAAAAATGCAAAACTATTTCATTTCTTAACTTCAATCAGAAAATATAAATTAACAGATATTTCATAGCATTTAATGAGAGAATGTGTTTTAATAACCAGTTTTTTGTGACAAAAATGTTTTTATTTCTTTATATTTAATTTCTATAAATATTTTATGTTTTTTGATATGTATTTCGCGAGAAAAAGTAAAATATTACATGAAATTTGAGTAAAATATTTTACTTTATTCTTGTGTCGCCTCTGATTATAATTTTACGCATTTTTACTATAACTTCACCACAAACTCAATGGCATTTGATGTATGAATTTGTCGTAACTTATAGTTTATGGTCTATTTTGGTGACAATTAATTAACGCCAAAGGTTTTCACGAGATTTAGATTTTAAAATTAAATTTTATGCGGAAAATCGATATTTTGCGAAAAAGATTCAGTGATTTACTTGATTACAGAATTGGTGCAAAACTCTTATATATATATATATATATTCTGGACTTTGAAATTCTAGACAAAACACATTATGTGCACAAATATAATCGACCGATTTATAAGCCTTAATGAATGGCTAGTGTTTTCATAAATTAGATTAAAACACAAATTGGAAGTTTTCCCATGACTTTTGGATTATAATTAATTTCATTTAATTAATTTTAAACATTAAGTGAAAAGAAAATATTGCATTGATTTCTCTTATGAAAGCTAAGCCGAGAATTGAAATGAAAAAACTTTTGAACTAATAATTCAAACACAGAATACATTAATTTATTTTGCAGAGAGAGAGAGAGAGAGAGAGAGAGAGAGAGAGAGAGAGCTGATCGGAGGACAGGTATGTCTATTGATGAAGTGCTCAGTTTGATGGTTGAGTCGCGCAAAACACACACCACTTTGCATGTCATGTCATGTTTGCCATAATGTAAGACCTCATCACTTGTGAATCCAATTATCATAAATATGTTATGGGAGAGGGACTGGTAGTGTATGGCGAGAGAGAGAGAGAGAGAGAGAGAGCACTGGCTGCTCATCAATCAAATGCAATGACCCCAACCCTCGTAATACTTCATGTTCTACACTGACTGATGGCCGGGTATGCCATCTCAAGAGCCCGTAAAACACATAATACTAGACACCGGTACTGATCAGTCTTTTTCCTGATTCCCTGTTAATAATAAACCGCTGAATATATGTTGACAATCACTGTCTCTATTATGCAACACTGGCAGCGGCACCGGTAGGGGTTCGGTAGGTTTGTGAGAGACTACTCGAGAGGGCATGTCTTTCCACGAGTAATCTTAACAAATAGTTTGAAATTAAAAATTTGATATATTTTTACATTTCAATTGTCTTTGATTAGCAATGATTTGTAACTTTAATACTTAATTATGTTGACTACGCAAAACCGCCTACCGGTGCCCCCAACTCGCATACAGACACTCTTAACGCATAACTCAATCATATTTTTAGTAACTCTTATCCAACCACTCATCCACTGATTAGTCCATCAAAAAATGAAAAAATAGTTAAACAATTGCATTGATATAATGGTATGAATTAATAGCCTTTCAATGCATTCACAGCTTATTATTATTATTACCTATAGTTGCAGTCATTGTTGTGTTAATAAAATTTATTTATTATTTCGTTGTAATTATATTGAATTTTAATGCGTTAAAGTTTTTGAATATTATTCAAATATATCAAAATGTATTCATTATTTTCCCGTATTTTTGTGCATTTGTTGATTGATTGTAATAAATGAGTGTTTTTTTGCTAGAAAAATATTTTCTCATGAGATAAATTCAATACCAAATCCATTATGATTGCTGTTATATAATATAACCTAAGATTGAGATTTAAATGAAATTTATGGTAATAAACGAGAGATTCCTTCATAATTAGTGAAATAAATATATTTTTTGCGCAAAAATAATGTATATTTTACCAGAAAATCACATTTTAAAAGCCATTATTATTTTGTACCTCTCATTATAAGCTCAAACTATTTACGATTAAAATTCAAATTTGATGCTAAAAATTGTGTGACAACTATCTCAGACGTACGGTGAGGGACAGGTATGGGTCCGGTATGGAGGGGTCCGCGAAAAAAGTTCTGGGATAGGACAGTAGGGAAAAATGTTAATTAAAATCAATTGATTTATTTAAACAGATATACCATGTTTCAATGCCAACGCTAAATATATACGACTTTTATTTTGCTCTAAAGTATAGATCAAAATGATTAGTATTTTGTTGTATTATATCCACAAAATAGTTATTCAATTGGAAAATATATTTATATCTCTTTGGGACATAAAAAAGGACTTTTCTCTCTCTCTCTCTCTCTCTTTCGACTGTATATATTTATATGCATTTTTGGGCCTCTTTTTGGTATTTATTTATTTTTATATTCACCTTAAGCTTAAGAAAATGCTTGTGAATAAAATATGCAGGGGAATAAACATTAAAAGCTAAGGTTTTTATATATTTTAATAAACATTGGAAAACGAGAGATAAATTTTTTTAAGGTGAAAGAGATTTATATATTATGCAATATTTAAAAATAAACCGCATTTACAGTGCACTCATGGTTTAGTATACATTTTGTGTGCTAGTATATATTTTCATACACTATTGACAAAAATTAATTATGATCATTAGCGCTATGGTTATGTGAGCTAAATATTAATTTACCTGTGCACTATAGCGAGGTAGATATATTTGTTTTAGTCGAGTATTCACTTAATATATACAGTATTTGTATATTAATTATATATATAAAAACACATTTCATTACGTATTCATGGCATGAGTTTCGACGAAATGATGTGACTTTTTCTCTCTCTCTCTCTCTCTCTCTCTCTCTCTCTCTCCTATATACAGTATTTGTATATTAATTATATATATAAAAAGACATTTCATTACGTATTCATGGCATGAGTTTCGACGAAATGATGTGACTTTTTCTCTCTCTCTCTCTCTCTCTCTCTCTCTCTCTCTCCATCTCTTTTCGCTAATTGTTTGACGTTTTTCTTGAAATGCATTTTATTTTGATATAATATTTTCATACAAAGTGTACTTTATATTAATAAGTCTACTCTCATTTCAACTCATAATAACTTATCTCTAAAACTATAAAAAGTACTCCGATTTTTGAAGTCTCAGAAATTAAGTAAATATATCGTATCCGCTATTATCTGATGGAAAGTGTGTATATATTTTGTAGTATTAATATACACTAAAAACTTTAAACAATTATTAGATAATTGTAGCTTTTATGTCGATATTATGTATATGCATAGCATTTAAAATTATTTTAATTATTAAAAACTCAATTTAAGAGAAAGATATTAATTTAGGGTAAAAGTCAAATATATTTTTTGCTATTAAAAGTATTATATAATCACTAATCATTTGCGAAACTCAATTGTATTTAACTATTTCCATGTGTTTAGTAAAAAGGGGCCCAAAAATATAAAAATATCTTACTAAAAAAATATATTTAACAAAATAGTAATAGTTTTCTGCCTCTAATTCCTATGAATAATATTCTCAACACATATACACCGGCAGAGAGAGAGAGAGAGAGAGAGAGAGAGAGAGAGAGCTAATGGAAAGAAAAAAAATATAAATTTTTACGACTCTTTGGAGAGAATATAAAAAACAGATTGAATGCATAGATATGAATATTGTAATGAATATCATATCCACTGTGTTTTCGTATAGTATTTGTTTTGCAACAAAAATATAATCTTAAGAAAATATATTCTCTCTCATTCTCTCCCTATCTCTCTCTCTCTCTCTCTCTCTCCCCCAGTTTTTTGTGAACAAAATTTATGTTTCCTTTATTGGACTCTTCTGGAGTCAAATTCATGCAAAAAATTGTCTGAATTTTATGATTATTATTATTGTGTGTGTGAGTATGGGGTTATGGGATAGGGAGGGAGAGATATAGCTAGGGAACGGTAGGTACGGACTTTGGTAAAGGGTATGAGAGACCTGTTGCTGGAAAGCACTGGTGTTTAGTAAGCCGGGAGAACACTATTTTAATTTTATGCCAAATACATAAATTATATAACAAATAGTTTTAGTGCCGAAAAACGCATAAATTTTTTCGCTTTACTCACTTGTATTACAAAATTTAACGTCAAAACGTTTTTATGTTAAACAACTCGTATAATACGTATGACTACTACTTATTTAATATACGGTAATATTATTTGTGTTTTTTATTATTTATTTTATTTTTCACGATTCAAAGAGAGAGAGAGAGAGAGAGAGAGAGAGAGACTTAGGTATACTACAGTATATCCAACTGTTCAATACTTAAGGGGATAGACAAGGATTGAAGTTAAAAAACTTGTTTATCACTATTTACACAAAACAATTGAACACAAAAAATAAGTTTATTTAAATATCCATAGAATACTGTACATGAATTTATTGACAAACAAACCCCCGGCACACCCCCAGCACCGGTATGCGATCGGGTCGTATGCCTAAATAACTACTGTATAAACGAGTTAGTCCTCAATTATATCCCGTAAAAAAATAAATAAATCCTAGCTATGTCTCAAATACTTATTATACGGTTTAGGATTAACTATGTTTTGTTATTATTTTAATTTAAAAAATAATTCATTTTTTCGTTTGGAAAAGACTTTTTGCTGCTATATATAGAAATGAGTTATAATTATATTGGCTGTAAATATAGGGAAATATATATTACTCACAAAAAAGTAATTCATTTTGTGTTTTGTATTTCGTTTCGACTTTTTTTAAGGAGACGTTTTAAAAGCATTTTGACTCCTCTTCATCTCTCTCTCTCTCTCTCTCTCTCTCTCTCTCTCTCGAAATATTTGTCTGTAATTAAGGGGTTTTGCTGTTGAGTTAAAAACCGTTTTTCGCCTCTCAAGAGACCTGACGGCCAGTACTGGTGTTGTTTGAGAAAACTAAAAGACTTTTTACTTTTTCTACTCATTTGACTCATAATCTAATCGTTATGTTTGCGAAACGACTGCAAGAATTATAATTATATGCTCTCTAAGAGTATAATTGAATCGCCAAATCATAATAATTATAATACAATTTAAATGCTGCACTAATCATAAAGCTTATATTTATTTTTTTCATTGCATTATAACATTACTTTTTGTTTTAAGTATTATAGTTTGCACATAAACTTATAAAATACTAATGAATACTATAATAATTATATTTACTTATATTATTTAATTTTGTTGGAAACTATTATTGGCTATATTTTTGTTTAGTATAAATAATTAAACTCTGAAATTATTGTTTTCTGGATATTGTCTCTTATTTTGTATACAAAGATCGACCTTGTTAAATCTATTCTCATTTGTTCATCTATATAATTAACTACTATCCCTATTCTAAATATAGTCCACCTTGGACAGTAGGGTGCCAGATGGATATTTATAATTAAATTAATTATAAAAATAGATTTCTTAATTTATTAATTTAATTTAGAAATTTATTAATTTTTTATTTTCGTTAAACAATTTTAATATTATAATTATAATGAAATATATTACTGATGGAAAAATAATTTTTATAAAATAACTACAATTATGGAAAAGTACTAAAACTTTCATATGTCATAATTATTACATAATTTAGTAATTTTTAAAAATTTCAAAGAGTTTACAATGATATAATACTTGTCATTGAGACCAAGTTCACACAAAATTTTGACGCAATTTTTACGTCTACATCAATATTTTATTGAAATTAATTAAAATTTTTATTTAATTATGGAAAATACTTAAATTTAGTGCAAAACAAAATTGAGTATATTAATAGCACCCCTAAGATATTTATTACACAAATATATATTTATAAATTATTTAAATGCCATATTGATTGACATATATTTTAATAGCATTAATAATAAATATATAAATATTTTTTGATCGCTGATTATATGAATACTTAAACATACGGTAAATATGTTTGACGCAAATGGGACCGGCGTTTGCGAGTGGAAAGCCTAAAGTGTGAGACAAAAAAAAGTAAAAATATTATATTTGTTTTGCCATTTCTATTGAGACAAACAATTAAGTGTTCATTGAATCGCACCATAAAATTGTTTGATAGCCGAGAACCAGTAGTCTATGGACTAGTAGTCTCTTAGTGTGTATACATCCAACTATACTAACTGTGTGTATATCTATCGGTGCTGTTGTTGTTAAAGTGATGGTTGACTTTCATTAGTTAGTGGCTTCATCTGGCAATTGATCCCTTTTGGACAATTAGCTCCACTTTTTTGTGTTGTCTGTTACTTATAGACAGTATATAACAGTATATACCATACGGTATACGAGCCGTACTGTACTCTAAGTGTGTGGTGTTTACTGAATACACACACCATCGCCGGCACCACCACTTTGCTGACCGCTATTGTGGGCATTAACTCGACATTAATGGTAACTCTCGACTTAACTTCTGGTGTATATATATATATATATCTATATCTATAGTCTGTATATAAAAGTAAATTTTTTGTTGCTTCACTTAAACCAATTATGTTTTTATCGCACTCTCGCTATACCTTTAGGTTAAGCGTATGAATGGGAAAAATCGTATCAATTATTTATCTCTAACTTTAATTAACTTTTTTTTGTGCGGGCTTTCTATATGTATTTATTCACAACTAGTGGTTGCATAATATATATATATATATATATATATACTGTACTTTTTGATTTCATTTTATAATTACAAATATTCCGTTTTTGATTTTCAATACATATTCATTAAGCGATTATTTAATGCAAAGGCATTGAGAATAATATTATTTTCGTATTAAATGCAACACAAGAAATGATTAATTATTTGTCGGGCTTTTTGCGCTCTCTTTGCGAAATAAATATATGATTTTGTGTTTAAATATATTTTAATTTAAATATTAAAATTCTGGCGCTTTTTGTGTTGCATTTGCTTTGATGTTAATTATTATTAATGAAATGCATTCATAGGAGTGCTATTCAAAGCTATTTTTTTGGGTTCACTTTTGTATTTATAACTTAATTTAAAAATTATACTTTTATTTTAAAATACCTTTTTATAAAACTAAGGTATAAGTTTTATGTAATGGCACAATTTTTAACACTATGGCGCGCGCTTAAGACTTAATTGTTGGGATCAAACTATGGGTCATTTTGTAGGCCTGTTATTATTGATTATGAATATCAAATGTTTTACAATATTTGATTATCCTTAAGAATATTATAGCACCTGGATGACATAAAGGTCCGAAATAATTTTTGCAAAAAAAATTAAATTTAGATAATGAGATATACTGTACGAGCCGTTCCCAACCCATACATGGTAAAACTACAGAGATTTCTTAATTTATCAATACAGTAATAACATGTATGCGTCGGGAAGGGGTGTTACAGTATATCTCATCATATAAATTAAAATAATTTATCAATATATNTAATATATGATTTCATATACGCGGCACCGGTATTAATATGGTAACTACAGGTTTTATGACACATACGCAGACTACTTCTTCATTCGCTAAATATGTGCGAAGGACAGGGAGGTCTACGGGTGCGATGGTATAATAAGTAACACACGCTTAATGTAAATACTATGAACACAAGTGTGTGTATCGTATATATAAAAGGGGCATAAATTTGAATAGTGGATGACATCAAAAGGCAATAACAGATTGATATGACATGCGATGACTTGCATCGCATACAACACTAGCTTCTAATGGCTCAGACCCTACTCCAGGCGCTCCGACACATACAGCACTGCATGTATCACTCGGCTATGGATAACAGTCGAGAGAGAGAGACAGACATATAAATAAAGGGAAACGGTGTAAATGGCAGTCATATTAAAAGCCCTTATTATTTATATTTATATATCAATATTACTGTATATTATGTAATGTTTGGTTTGCAATCGTCTCATACAATAAACAGCGCCTAACCATTAGTCCGACTGCCAGACCCTACCATATAAACAGTCATATTATTTGTATTATACACAGATTTTCCGATGCCTTTCGGGCTCTCAATCCATGTTTTGTGTATATATTTAGGGTATTCAGGTTAGTGACATAGGGACAGGTGAGTTATGATGATAACGTATTTTTTAATGTAGGGAAAGGTAACTGACTGTCGCTCTCCCTGAGCGAAATCACTGTGTAGTTATCTGATAAAATAAAGCGGATTTAATTGTGAATTCAATTCAATTCTGACTTTTCTTTTATGTGTAAAAAGAAAGTCCGAGAGAGAGAGAGAGCTTGCATTGTGAGTGATATTTAGATATAGCCTAATGTCTCGCGAAAGGCTGTGTATGTGTTTGCATTGAAATGCAATTATTAGGCATTAGAGGTGAACCATAGGCTTGAGTGACATTCCATTATTCACACAACCGATGAATACCAATGCAATCCATTGGAACTGATCATCAAAATCAATGGTAAGCGCCAGCGATAGAGAGCGCATAGAATAAAGGATCGGGTATTGCATTGGAATGAAATGATTTAGTGGTAGTAATGGCTGGGAATGTATGGTTTGCTTCACTTAACGTATGCAATGCAATAGAGTTGATGAATGCATACATGCATTGCATGGCATTGCTATGGCTTTGCTCACCAGTCATATCGCACACACATCTCTCCATAGCCTCTCTCTCTCTCTCTCATCGTGTTTAGCATCGCATAGTAGAAGAAAATAGAGAAAAATCTTGAGAGAGAGAGAGAGAGAGAGAGAGAGAAGTTTGTGAACCCTATCCGAGAGATACAATATTCTGGTGGATGTGATGCTCAATATTCTCGACATCCAATGTATGGCTTGTATGGCATTCAACTCACTATCTCTGCGATACATCTCACATATGCCTTCATATATGAATTTATCGTTACATTTCATTATTATTATGTTCACTAATCATACGAAATACTAAACAAAACAACAATTTATTTGTTTATCAGTTCTGGCAACTGATTACAACTATTCCCGGGTTATAGTGAATACAATAAAACATAAATACAATGAATATTAACATTGGTAATCGTCTCCGAGTATTACATTATTTGAAATATCATATCGTTTTAGCAATTATTCAACTCTCATATCTAAATGGTATAGACATATGAATTGCACTAATAATTGGTTTTCTATAGAAAAACTCATTAGTTTTATCATAAACTCAGAGAATAATTACGGAATATTCTGTTGATATTAGTTTTCTTAATTGTCTCGAGGATTATATCAATTCATATTTATTTTTTGTATCAAATACTATGTTATATAACAAGAAATTTATGAAAACATAAAACACTATACGAATGAGTGATGGAAAAGAGGCTGATGAGCACCGATAGTATGGAAAGTATAGCCTTAAACCTCTTTACAGTATAACTTCTCCATCTATGGGACAGTTAGTAAGGTTTGGGAATTCCTATCAAACTTGGGGTAAAGTTTTATTTCTGGTTTTAATTTATGATAATTGTTTTATAAAAATCAATTGTGATTCAGTGTATTATTATAATTATTTAATTTAAATGAATTCATGTCTTAAGCATAATTTGTACGAATTGTTTGCAAAACTAAACATAAGTTTAGTGAAAAAAATTATGTCAATTAAAAGCTAATGAATTCAAAATTTAAAATACATTTTACATATGTTTAACACAATAAATATTATTTTAAAAATATTAGAGAGAGAGAGAGAGAGAGAGAGAGAGAG